>CP139507.1:457129657-457374284 GCA_021014915.2 Artemisia tridentata subsp. tridentata | reverse complement strand
GAACACAGGTAATGTAAGGAAACACACTTTGCCTAAAGCAATTAACCAACCACGGATTTTAATCTACAGGGTAGGCTAAGGTGTAAGGGTGTAACGAAACATTATAACAAAGGTGTAAGAAACGAAAGGAATGGCTCTGAGTGTTTTTCTAGGGGTATCTTACTCTGAAAGTGAGAGTAACAAAGGTTTTATACGGGGGTTAACTAACCAGTGTAGTTAGCTAATATCACATAACATATAAAGGCTATTTAGGTGTAATCCTAGAAATTTACCAATTTAGACAAGTCATTCCAATTATATAGATAATACTTATTATGGTGGTCTCGAATAGTATACAAGCCAAGTTCTAAAGTTTACAAGTCACCGGCACACTCATAGATTTGTGAATTTTGAAAAGTTCACAATTTTTAAAAATAATGTTATGTGTGCAGCAATGTAATTTAGACTTTAAACAAAAACATGCTAAAAATTTTAAATTTTGATATATTAAGCACATTTTAAGCATATTTTGAAAAAGTTAAGGACAAGTGTTCTAATTCTCCAATCCCCCCACTTAAGTTAAACAATGTCCTCGTTGTTTGCAACAAATGTTAAAAACTGGAAAATAAAAGAATTAGAACAGAAAAACTCCCCTGAGATTTGCTCGGTATGATCCTCCATTGTTTGTATAAGAGCAAAAATCAACTTTCTTGTGGATGAAAACGTTTAAGCTTCATATTTGATGTATCCACAGGAAATGCAGGAATCTATAATACCATCAAGACTTTAACACACCTGAGTTAAGAAGGTTCAAACTTGCATAATACATTAGTAGTTAGAAAAAATAAAACTTAAAAATTAAAATGAAAATCATCAGGTCAGTCGATACGCCGTATCTTATGGAAGAAGATACGCCGTATCGAGCCTGGAATAAATACGAATCAGAATAGAAGATGCGTCGCATCCTTAACCAGGGATGCGCCGCATTAAAATAAACTGACAGAAAGTTTTAAAGTCAAAAATAAAAATGCAGAAAATTAAATAAGATATGACCAGTGCAGGAGATGCGTCGCATCTTAGGATTGAGATGCGCCGTATCTTCTGCGGGCCTGACTGACTCGACACAGAACAGAATAGTAAAAAAATTTCTCCGGGTTGTCTCCCGGTCAGCACTTGTCTTTATTCCAGAGTCTTCAAGTTAGACTCACGTTCAGCTCTTTATTTTGATCTATTGATCCCCACATGTCCGTGCACGATGTAGTTGCGAATTACTTCGTCACGAACATATTCCGGCCCCAATTCAAGTACATCTTTGTAGAATCCTTTCATCTTTTGGTACGGATACTCGATCCCTTTCTCAGCATCATTTTCATCTACAAAAAGAAATGGTGTAAATTTGTAACAAAATTTGTTAGGGGCATGTTTAAACCTTGGGTGAGCACGAGGCATCATGTAAGTGATAACGTTGCTTCCACTTTTAAAGGTGATCTTTCCTTCAAATCTTTTAGCGTTAATTTCGACCTCCTTACAGAATGGTTTCCCAACGATTAGGTCACCCATCTCAACATCACGATAAGCATCCATGTTTTCCACCACGGTGAAATCTGTAACAATAGTTAAATTCCCAACAAAAATAGGTACATTCATGAACACTCCAACTACGTTTTTCCCTCTATACTCAATTTTGTTTTTCATTATAGAATTATAGAAATATTTTAACATTACATTAATTGGTAAAATAGGGAAAAAGTTGGCACTAATCTGCTTAAATCCTATCATGCAAGGAAATTGTAAATTATAAGCACAATCTACATGGATCTTTCTACCATAATCACAGAAACTAGGATATCCTTCAAATTCATCATAATTCTTAGTGTTGATCACATTGACTCTAGGTATATCCATAATTTCTCCTTCTTCAATTTTGGGTTCAAAATCCTCCATAAATTGATCATTGATTCCTAATGGTAAATTAAGATCATTTAATTCAATGTAGTCTCCACTATAGGTCTCAAGTGATTCATTATTTACCAAGGTTTCTCCCATAAACCTAGCTTCTAGATCGAGGTCCATACGTTCTCTTAATCCTAGCACATAGACGCCTCTAATTATGCTTTTAACAGGATCTTGGCACTTATAGACTAGTTTATTATTCCCTACCCTTAATGAGATTTTTCTTTTAAACACATCAATCTTAGCATGGGCAGTATACAAGAAAGGTCTTCCAAGGATTAAAGGAATCTTAACATCCTCGGGCATATCTAATATAACAAAGTCAACAGGGAAAACGAACTCCTCAATCTTAACTAGCACATTATTTGCAATCCCTTCAGGTCGTTTTACCGTTTTATCAGCCAATTCAATAAGTGGTATGTGCTTATTCACATACCTTTATTTGACCAAAACCGGACCCAAAATGACCAAAAACCCGTCCATAATGCCAATAGATATAGTGTTTTTGTGTTTATGATTGTGCAGGGACGGATATCGTGAAAAATGACAAAAGACACAAGAAAACCGGGAAAACGAGCACGGGATACGGAAAAGGCTCAGAACCAAATCTGGGAAAGATATACTTGGTCAAATGGCAAAAAAATCACCCTTAGATCATCCTTTGAAAAATGGCAAGATCAGTCCCTCCAAATACAGAAATTACAGAATTGGTCCCTTAAACTAAATCCCTTAACCCTTAAAACTTAATAATCCGGATCCATACTAAACCCAACCCACCAAATATCCCTACCCAGCCCACAAATAAACTAACCCAGCCCAGTCCCCTTAAACCCCAACCAGACCCACCATTGTAAACCCGGTCAACCCCTTTATAACACTAAGTCAGTCAAAAAATATATATATATATATATAAAACTCAAACAGTACACCCACACGCGCGTAATTATTTATCCCTAATTTTCACCATACGAACCCTAGAATTACTGCCCCACCAAATTAACCTCGTACCAATGATTACCCAATGATTGGGTAATTTCT
This sequence comes from Artemisia tridentata subsp. tridentata, assembly GCA_021014915.2. Taxonomy (NCBI): domain Eukaryota; kingdom Viridiplantae; phylum Streptophyta; class Magnoliopsida; order Asterales; family Asteraceae; genus Artemisia; species Artemisia tridentata. The sequence continues at coordinate 457,371,314 of CP139507.1, read as the reverse complement.
GGAAGCACCTGACAGCTCAGGGGACACGTGGGGGATGCTGAGTGGACAAGCCGTGTCACTATTTTGATCCTAGGGCCAAGATTGAAACGTAGGGAGCAAGGGTGATCTAAGGGTGGATAGAGAGCTGAGGAGCACACGGATTGATGAGCTGGAACTCCCAGAAGGTTCTGAGGAAGCTTACAAATAGAAGCCCTCTCTTCACAGTCAAGTTTTTGTCCAATTTTCACGTCTTTAGGAAATTGTAACCATTTTAATTTCTCTGTCATTTAAATGTTTTCGTAGTGTAATTTTCTTAAATTCGAGTTGTAATTTAAAATTTTCAGTTAACTTTGTACTCAGTTTTTTTTGTTTTAATGAAAGTCAAGTTGGTCAAAAATTACTGTTCGTCAGCTTAATCTGCTTATGAGTGCTTATTTTACTCTTTTTGCTTTCCAATTTTCGTTTTGATATAGTAATTTTGGTTAATATTCATCTGTTTTTTAATTTCTGCTTATTGTTGCTTAAAGTCAAAGTATTAGTCAAAGTCAGCTTATTCTAGTTTTCAGCTTATTTTGTTTTTAAAAACTTATTTTCCAGAGTAAAACTAGTCTATTGTTAATTTAAATTCTGTTTTTCAGTTTTAAAAAGGGCATTTCACTTTTGAATTTTCATTATTTGAGGTTGTGTTTGGATTAGCCACTGTTGAGGTTGTTTAAGTTTGATACTGTTCCTTTGCATGTTTCTAATGTTTGAATCAACTTAAATAAGGTGGAATTAGCTTGTTTCAGTAGGGTGTTAAAGGTTTTTAGCTTATTCTAAGGTTATTAGCTCATAGGTGGAATATTGGAGGTGAAACTGCCTCAACAAGCTCAGCATAAGCTGAGCTTATTGGGACCCCTACTCTAACAGTTTTAAGTTGCTTTTAGGTGTGAAAGTTAGTATCTCAAAGCTGGTTTGCATTAGATTAGTTTTAAACTAGTTTGCGCCACTTTTCTTTCCTGCTGTCACAGAGTTAAACTAGTGTAACTTGTGCTTTTAGGTCTGCTGATCTCATGGAATTTCTAGCTTATCCATATTAGTTTAGACCTCAATTTTTGGGTTGTAGGTAGTTCATATAGTTGGCTTCATGTTTAATATCTGGTATCTGTAGTTTCAGCTTATTGAATAGCTTTTCCTAGGGCTTCAAATTCAGCATTTAAAACTGTCTGTTCTGCACTAAATTGCTACATCAGCTTTTGAGTTTTCTGGTATCTGATCTGGACTAAAAATAGAGTAGCAATTGAGCTTATATTTTGGGGCTTTTGCATTTTCTAGGTAGCTAGTAGTATAAGATAAGTTTTGCCCCCTTTAGTTTTAGAGTTAGAGCTTATTAGACTGCTTATTTGATGGCTGCAAGTTGAGTAGAAAACCATGTTAAATCTGCTTTTGTCATTAATCTGTTCAGCTTATAATCTGCTTATTGTGTGTACTTATTTCATCCTTTTCAGTTCCTTTAAGCTTCCAGTAGTGTAATGCATTAGATTAGAGCTTTTGAGAATTTTTGGCTTATGATTGCTTATTTTTAGCTTTTTACCAAGTGCTTATTTCACTGTTTTAGCTTATTTAGACATAATCAGTTTCTAAAATTATTTTTATTAAATTTCTCATTAAAAATTAAAATTCCTCAAAAATTTTCAGATTTTTCCAATTAGTTTTAATATTTTTAAAGCATTTAATTAGTTTAAATTAGTTTTAATTCATAAAAAATTATTAATATAGGAAAAATTATTTTGCATTTTTAGAGTTTAAAATTTAGTAAATCACTTTTATTCGCGTTTTTAAATTACGTCGCATTCCGTTTTTAAATTAAATTTTCGTTTTTAGGATAAATGCTTAGTTTAATTGTTCCATTAGCTTAATTAGTTGTTTACTTTTATTATTTCATTGTTAGTAGTGTAATCCAAAATCAATCATTCTTATTCACATTCACTACACGAATCACGTCCCGGGAACACAAATTCCATTCGATCTTCGTCGGGACAAACGACTCGGGTTTTGCATATTTCCTTTGCAATTCTCCCTTGATCTATAATTGAACAAATCAGTTTTTGGCGTCGCTGCCGGGGAAGGTTGAAGTGAGTTCGTGATTCCGTTTTTCGATTCGTGTTTTGAAGACCCTTCCTCGGAAGTTAACGTTTTTATAAAAATAAAAATACAAAAAGAAAATAATTAAAAAAAAAAAAACACTTTTCCTAAAGTGTTTTCACCATTAATAATAAATCCTCGCTCTCGAGAGGGCGTTGTAAACCATTCCGAATAACCAACAAAAGAGATCGTGAAGTTGAACGTTTCTCGGATTATTTCTTTTCTACAACCTATACACGGGGTTTAAGGAGGTCTTGACATTAAATTGCAGACCGAAAAGAGATCCATTCTTCTCTCCCGCCACGCTGCGCGTAGTTTTGAAAGAAACGAGTGCGATTGATCGATCGATCACCAAAAAGATAATAATTCTAATTTTTCCTTAATTAAAAATCCAAAAAGATTTTCTCTTCAAAATTATTTTCCATTTTTCTTTTGTTATTTTCTATGTTTTTAAACTTAAAAACCCAAAAATATTCTTCTTAAATCCTCTTAAATGATTAATTCTTATCTTCTTAATCCTCTATATTTTTAATTCTGATGGAATCGGTTATCCCGTGCGTCGGTTGTGGAGAACCGCTTTTTGGATTACCGTGTCGGTGGTGTACGTGCGAAGGGTGCGGAAATGATATTCGAAACGGAAGTTGTTTGTTTTGTGGTTCGAGGAATTCAGTTAATTATAATCCAAATACGAATTCATTCAACGACTCTTCAAATTTCTACAACTACCCACCACAGCTCGATATATCTTCGTTCGATCAACGTTATTGCGATGGGTGTGGAGATTTGATTGATCCGACATCGTCTTATTGTCAACGGTGCACTTGTGAGAGGTGTGGTAGAAATTTGTTCAATGGATTTTGTTCGTTTTGTGCTTCGGAAGCCGAAAATTCATATGCTTATAATTTTAATCCGAACATTTCCGATTATCCTCAAAACAATTTCAATCACCCTCCTCAAAACTTTTATGAGCAAGAACCGTATTTCAATGATACGCCGAACTTTTCTTGTACAAATTGTGGGGGTCCTCATAATGATTATCAATGTCAACCGTGGGGGCAAAATTACTATGAACCTAATCCTTGCTATAATACTTCTGGTTTTGACAATTACCAACCCCCACAAAATCCCGTCAATCATCCATATCAAGATGGAATGCGCGAAATTGAAAAACTTGTGGTTCGATATCGAGAGCAAGCGGCTAGTCTTAATACTCCCGGGAAGTCCATGGAAGAATTACTTGCCGAGGAAAGAGCAGCTAAATTTCAAAAGAGCTTAATTTACTATGACGATGATTCCGATGATGACGAGGATAGATTTGTTCCGGTAACCTTCCCTCAAATAGCACCCGTTTTTCCTACCGTAGAAACCGAGGACTCTCTAAAAATGGGGGACGAGCATCTCGACACTATTCCGGCAACGGAATTAGACAATGTTGAGAACCTTGTCCCAATCCCAAGTGAGTCCGAGGAAATATCCGACGGTGAAGGTGATTTGCAATCTTGTGGAGATTCTCTTGACATTTCCAAAGTTACTTCCGGGATTTTCTCTAACCCTCTTTTTGAATTCAATGATGAGTATACTTCTTGCAAAGGTAATCCTCTTTTCGATGAAGGGTTAGAGAACGTCGAGGACGAGGACTCTACATTTGATGAGCTGATTTTACCAATACCTCGCCCTGACGATTCCCATGACTCGGAAGGGGAAATTCTTTTTCATGAAAGATTGCTTAATGATGATCCCCTTTCACTTCATAAAACTGAGTCATTACACGTTGAGCCATCACCCACTCGTCCGCCTGCTAAACCACCCGATGATATCAAGCCCGATACGGGTGTTGTGACTTCTAAAGTGGTGGATGAGATTTCTAAAAAGTATGATAATTTGCCCACCCAACCCACCCTTTTTATCTCTTCCGGGTGTGAGGATGACAATTTCTTTACAATTGTTATCATGATCCTTCTCCTTTTCCTCACCTATCCGGTGACTTCTCCTCTTTTTCACTCCTTCGGGAGTGAAGACACCATCTTTGACCCCGGCATCTCTCCTTCTTTTCAGCCGTGGGTATCTCATCGGGGTGGAACTTTCGTATGCTTCAATGTTTATCCAAACATCTTGAACGAAAGTCCGATGGAGATTATCTCTTCCACATGCTCCCCCAAGGACAATTAAATTCGGGGTCAAGTCAAGCTCATGTGACTCGGTTACCAAAAACAAGCGCTTCGTGGGAGGCACCCCATGCTTATCCTTCTATCTTCTTATCTATTTTCTAATAAGTGAGTGAGGAGGGCTTCCTCTTCCATATCTTGTGTTTCGTGTTTTCTGTGATATGTCCAGGAATGCCCGATGATGAAGACTCTCGTGCTCGTAGTTTCCTTCACGCTACTCGAGTTTCATCATTCGCTGCTTATCCGATATCCTAAATCTTATCGTTTTACATCTATCTTTTGGCATAATTAATAAACGGCCTTAGATTTATGTAGGAGAACCCTTACCTTTAAGACATTGAGGACAATGTCTTGTTTTAGTCTGGGGGGGGGTAATCTTTCGATTTGATTTTTGCCTTGCATTTTTGCCGTTTACTCATGAAACCCCGTTTTTCCTCAAAAATTGAAAAAATCCAAAAAAATGAGAAAATTTTAAAAATTTTTGCAAAAAAATATAATAAATTTTGACATTTTTGTTGATTTTCCGCTGGTGAGAGTAGGAATAAAATTCTGACTTGATCGGGCGTGTTGAGCCCTAGCTTGTCTCCTTAACCATTTATAATCTATAAGCTCGTGCTAGTCTTTTACACAAAGAGCTAGAAAATGCGAATTCTTTTTAAGAATTTGCAAGTTCCCGTATTTGACTTTATATATGCATGGCTTGATTATAAGGCTAAGCATTCGCGGATCTTATTATTTAAGATGTTAAATTTGCGAAGAACGAGAAATGATAGAGTTGTTTATAAGTTAGATTGCTAAACGTGGAGTAGTTGGATCTCTTTAGAGCTCATCAAAGTTATTTGTGGCTTTTTGTTCCCATAAGCTTGTTTCACCCTAAAAATAGTAATCTAGGAATAATTAAAGCTATTTTGGTTTTGGCGATAATTAGTTTTTATTTCTTCCTTAGAGAATTCTTGCTTATGAAAGTTGGGTACACATCAAGGTACTGCCAGTGTTACGGTGTAATAGACTATTCCATCTTGCCGGCTCGCAACCGATGTTGGGATTGTTATAAAAGCCGTAGGACTCGGAATTTGGCAAAATATATAATGAATAATGAATAATAATAATAATCCAAAGCCATAAAAAGTTTTCTGCATCTTGCCGATTCGCAGCCGATGTTGTAGACTTCTAATAAAGGCAGAGGAAAAATTCCAAGGTCATAATAGACTATCACATCTTGCCGGTTCGCAGCCGATGTTGTGATTGTTATAAAGGGCCAAGGATCAATAATAATATGTGCTTAATAATGTTAAAAATGCCAAATTTCGACTCCGGGGGTGTCCTAATAAAGGCTTCCGTCTCTGGACTCGTAGATGAGTTGTTTCGGTCGCAAATAAAAGGGATATTCTCAAAATCGTGTTAAATCAGAGACCTTGATGTGGACCTCATTTTTGTATGCAACGGTTTTCGAGGGAAGGCTTGGAAACTACTTAGCATCTAAACTAGGTATCTTTATCGGACTAAAAATTATCGAAACGAGAATTTGAAAAAATTCATTTCTCACCAAAAATAAAATAAATATAGGAAAATAGGAATTTGGGAACGAAGAGTCCACAATTAGCTTTTCTGAGTAGTGTCGGCGATCTAACTTGTAAATGACAATGATTTCGTTTTTAAGCTTGGCTTGGGGACTCGTGAAAAATCAGGAACGACGAATTTTATCCGTATGGTCACTTCTCTATGAGTCGTGTTTCCAACTCGAAGACCCTAAAAATTATTGAGAAATAATGAAAGTCAACAAAGCCGTCACATGAATAATTAGAAAATACAAAAATAGAATAAAAGGAAAATCGGGGAGTTTTTAGAACTTAAGATTTCTTAATCTCTTTTGAAAATTTTGCTACTTCTCAAAGTTAGTAAAAAGAGATTGGAAATTTTCGGTTTCAAAAATGTGTTTTTATAACATTGCATGAGGACATTGCAATAGCTTAGTCTGGGGGAATTTAGTATGTGCTTATTCACATACCTTTATTTGACCAAAACCGGACCCAAAATGACCAAAAACCCGTCCATAATGCCAATAGATATAGTGTTTTTGTGTTTATGATTGTGCAGGGACGGATATCGTGAAAAATGACAAAAGACACAAGAAAACCGGGAAAACGAGCACGGGATACGGAAAAGGCTCAGAACCGAATCCGGGAAAGATATACTTGGTCAAATGGCAAAAAAATCACCCTTAGATCATCCTTTAAAAAATGGCAAGATCAGTCCCTCCAAATACAGAAATTACAGAATTGGTCCCTTAAACTAAATCCCTTAACCCTTAAAACTTTATAATCCGGATCCATACTAAACCCAACCTACCAAATATCCCTACCCAGCCCACAAATAAACTAACCCAGCCCAGTCCCCTTAAACCCCAACCAGACCCACCATTGTAAACCCGGTCAACCCCTTTATAACACTAAGTCAGTCAAAAAATATATATATATATAAAAAACTCAAACAGTACACCCACACGCGCGTAATTATTTATCCCCAATTTTCACCATACGAACCCTAGAATTACTGCCCCACCAAATTAACCTCGTACCAATGATTACCCAATGATTAGGTAATTTCTGGAAGCACCTGACAGCTCAGGGGACACGTGGGGGATGCTGAGTGGACAAGCCGTGTCACTATTTTGATCCTAGGGCCAAGATTGAAACGTAGGGAGCAAGGGTGATCTAAGGGTGGATAGAGAGCTGAGGAGCACACGGATTGATGAGCTGGAACTCCCAGAAGGTTCTGAGGAAGCTTACAAATAGAAGCCCTCTCTTCACAGTCAAGTTTTTGTCCAATTTTCACGTCTTTAGGAAATTGTAACCATTTTAATTTCTCTGTCATTTAAATGTTTTCGTAGTGTAATTTTCTTAAATTCGAGTTGTAATTTAAAATTTTCAGTTAACTTTGTACTCAGTTTTTTTTGTTTTAATGAAAGTCAAGTTGGTCAAAAATTACTGTTCGTCAGCTTAATCTGCTTATGAGTGCTTATTTTACTCTTTTTGCTTTCCAATTTTCGTTTTGATATAGTAATTTTGGTTAATATTCATCTGTTTTTTAATTTCTGCTTATTGTTGCTTAAAGTCAAAGTATTAGTCAAAGTCAGCTTATTCTAGTTTTCAGCTTATTTTGTTTTTAAAAACTTATTTTCCAGAGTAAAACTAGTCTATTGTTAATTTAAATTCTGTTTTTCAGTTTTAAAAAGGGCATTTCACTTTTGAATTTTCATTATTTGAGGTTGTGTTTGGATTAGCCACTGTTGAGGTTGTTTAAGTTTGATACTGTTCCTTTGCATGTTTCTAATGTTTGAATCAACTTAAATAAGGTGGAATTAGCTTGTTTCAGTAGGGTGTTAAAGGTTTTTAGCTTATTCTAAGGTTATTAGCTCATAGGTGGAATATTGGAGGTGAAACTGCCTCAACAAGCTCAGCATAAGCTGAGCTTATTGGGACCCCTACTCTAACAGTTTTAAGTTGCTTTTAGGTGTGAAAGTTAGTATCTCAAAGCTGGTTTGCATTAGATTAGTTTTAAACTAGTTTGCGCCACTTTTCTTTCCTGCTGTCACAGAGTTAAACTAGTGTAACTTGTGCTTTTAGGTCTGCTGATCTCATGGAATTTCTAGCTTATCCATATTAGTTTAGACCTCAATTTTTGGGTTGTAGGTAGTTCATATAGTTGGCTTCATGTTTAATATCTGGTATCTGTAGTTTCAGCTTATTGAATAGCTTTTCCTAGGGCTTCAAATTCAGCATTTAAAACTGTCTGTTCTGCACTAAATTGCTACATCAGCTTTTGAGTTTTCTGGTATCTGATCTGGACTAAAAATAGAGTAGCAATTGAGCTTATATTTTGGGGCTTTTGCATTTTCTAGGTAGCTAGTAGTATAAGATAAGTTTTGCCCCCTTTAGTTTTAGAGTTAGAGCTTATTAGATTGCTTATTTGATGGCTGCAAGTTGAGTAGAAAACCATGTTAAATCTGCTTTTGTCATTAATCTGTTCAGCTTATAATCTGCTTATTGTGTGTACTTATTTCATCCTTTTCAGTTCCTTTAAGCTTCCAGTAGTGTAATGCATTAGATTAGAGCTTTTGAGAATTTTTGGCTTATGATTGCTTATTTTTAGCTTTTTACCAAGTGCTTATTTCACTGTTTTAGCTTATTTAGACATAATCAGTTTCTAAAATTATTTTTATTAAATTTCTCATTAAAAATTAAAATTCCTCAAAAATTTTCAGATTTTTCCAATTAGTTTTAATATTTTTAAAGCATTTAATTAGTTTAAATTAGTTTTAATTCATAAAAAATTATTAAAAAGTCAAAAAAATATTTTTCTCTTTCCAAAAATTTTCTTTTATCATTATTAATATAGGAAAAATTATTTTGCATTTTTAGAGTTTAAAATTTAGTAAATCACTTTTATTCGCGTTTTTAAATTACGTCGCGTTCCGTTTTTAAATTAAATTTTCGTTTTTAGGATAAATGCTTAGTTTAATTGTTCCATTAGCTTAATTAGTTGTTTACTTTTATTATTTCATTGTTAGTAGTGTAATCCAAAATCAATCATTCTTATTCACATTCACTACACGAATCACGTCCCGGGAACACAAATTCCATTCGATCTTCGTCAGGACAAACGACTCGGGTTTTGCGTATTTCCTTTGCAATTCTCCCTTGATCTATAATTGAACAAATCAATAAGCAACTTAGTTGGTGCTAATTTTCCTAGTCCTAGGGTAGTGAATGTCTTAAGGGGCATTACACTAACGCTAGCTCCTACGTCAGCTAACACATTATTGAAAGATATATCATTAATTGAACAAGGTAAAGTAAAACTTTCTGGGTCCTTTTCTTTATGAGGCAAGGCATGTAATTCAGTTGCAGAGCTCTCTTCTTTCATTGTAGCCTTGATCTCCTCTCCAATCTTTGTCTTTTCTTTGACTAGCCTCCTTAAACTGATTGAAGAATTAAAAAAAAATTCGGGCCTTGCACCATCATTACCATTCATTGATCTTCTAGGTATGTTAGGTGTGACTTCTTCAGTAGTGCTTATGGCCTTGACATGATCTCTTGGGTTGGTTTCAGTTGAGCTTGGTAAACTTCCGTATCCCCTTTCTTGAAGAACTTTGCTCATTTGTCCAATTTGTTGTTCCAATGCTTTGATCGAAGCTCCTTGATTTCTTGTTATAGTATCCATTGAAGCTCGGATTTCTTTGATCATAGCAGTGTTCTCTTCATGTCTTTTAGCAGCATTGGCCATAATTTGCTTTAAAGTGTCATCCAAAGTCTGCCTCCTTTCTTGATAAGTGGGATTAAAGTTGTTCTTTTGATAGTATCCCGGAGTAGCTTCCCTAAATCTTCCTGAAGGTCGGAATGGTTGTCCAAATTGTGTGTAGTATGCTTCTTCAAACGTCTCACTTTCATTCTTATTAGGGCAATCTTTAGTGTAGTGAGGTCCTTCGCATTTTTCACATCCAACTTGGGCAGCATACACTTTTTCATCACGCTTCTTCATCTCTCTACTAATTTTATCCAATTGAGCTTGAATAACAGCAAACCCGTAAAAATTAGTGCTGCTCTTAGATCTAGTAGAGGTTCCATCGTGCCATTTTTGAGAATGATCAGCAGCTTCTTGGATAGCTTTTCTAGCATTTGCTGCACTCATTTGAGGCACAGCTCCCTTAGCATCCAAGATTTGTCTAGTAGGCACGTCCAATCCTTGATAGAACAATATTATCTCCTGCATTTCACTTAGATAATGTTGAGGGCATTTCATCAATAGGTCTTTAAATCGTTCCCAAGCTTGATAAAGAGTTTCATCAGGCTCTTGCTTGAAACTGTTGATAGCCTCCATCTTTTTAGCGGTTTTAGCAGGTGGACAATATCATTTCAGGAATTTGCTCTTCAAATCTTCCCATGTTGTGATTGAACTAGCAGGTTCATTCCTTAGCCACTTATTAGCAGCTCCTTTAAGCGAAATTGGAAAGATTCTTAGCATGAGTTGATCGTCGGAGACTCCTTCTGTAGTAAACAAATCTGCAATCTTGAGGACCTTTTCAACATGTTCATTAGCATCCTCATGTTCTGATCCACTGAAAGCATTTTCTCTTAGCTCCTTGAGAAACTGACCCTTCAACTCAAACTTAGACTTTTCATCAAACTTTGGTCTAGCAACTCCTGAAGTGTAATCAGCACGGGTTTTGTTCATGTATTCCTCCATAGTAGTGTTTTCCGCCATTATTTCTGTTTCTTCTTCCTCCTTTTCTTCAGAAAAATAATCAAGCTCGAATGAACTTGAGATATCAAAGCTTTTTGTGTTGAAAAGCCTTTTAAGCGAATGAAAGGCTCGTTCAGGATCTTCGAAAGGTGTAATCAAGTTCTTAGTTGAACTCCTGGTCATGCACTTCCTGAAACTATCACAAAAGCATCAGTAGGGTATGTTCAAGAAAGTAATATATCAGAAAATTAACAACGAAAACGGAATACGGAAAATAAAAGTTACTGATATCTGCAGACGATGCGCCGTATCCAAAAAGTTGGATAGACCGTATCTTATAATCGTTAAAATTTAATCAGACTTTTATTCAGAAAGCATATACGCCGCTTATAATTTAGAATGCGCCGTATCAGTTTTAATTATCAAAAATCAACGTATATTTATTAAAATTAGATGCGTCGTATTAACAAAAGTTAATGCGCCGTATTTTCGTTACGTTTCAAAATACAAGATTTTTGATTCAGTAGATGCGCCGTATCGACAGAGATCGATGCGTCGTATCTGTTTAATAATTCGAAAAACTGTTTTTTTGATTAAAATCTATAATACGCCGTATCTGTGAAAACAGATGCGTCGTATGGCGTTATCGTTTAGAAAATTTTCTTATTAAAAACAGAATACGCCGTATCTTGGGGAAAGATGCGTCGTATCGAATTTATTAAACGCGTTGTATTTTATAAAAATTAAACGCAATACGCCGTATCTGTGAAAACAGATGCGCCGTATCGTTTGAATCAGCTCAGTACAACGATAGCAGAATACAGAAAAATAAAAAGAAAAACAAAAATAAAACAATCGAAAAGAAACAAAAATAAAAGAAAATAAAAACACACAAAACAGAAAATATGCAAATAATACAAAGAATGCAATTTAACTAATATACAATGGGGTTAGTGGTTAGAATCAAAATTAAAAACCTAATTAAAATACTAATCAAATTAACAGATAATAACAATTCACTCCCCGGCAGCGGCGCCAAAAACTTGATGGGTGCGTGTGTATTGCTCTAATTTTTATACCCACGGTATGTCGTTGTGGTTTTAGCAGTATTCAAGTTTTAAATTTATATTTAGCCGACTTATCAATAACACACACTTTAACGAGCAGTGTACCCGATCAGTATGAATATAATGGTAAGTAGAGTGTCGATCACTAAGAGTGGAACGTATTATCTAGTTATTCTAATCAGTATTTTAATATCTTAAGTTAGCTATACAACCTAATCTAACGCAAGGGGGTTCAGCCTGAGAGACTGGCACGGTTTGATTATGATTAAATAATAAACTAAACTAATAGGCACGAATCAGCGATTAGCACACACGTACACAGATAAATACTTGAGACAATAAGAAGACCTGTCCTGATAATTAAGTAGCTTGTCACTTGTTTTATTGCTAGTTTTATATGAAGTGTATAGTTTGATGCGACGCACCGAGATGTAAACCTTTCTCGTTGGCTCTAATCTTATCGGCGAGTAAACCCTTAATGATTACTTATGTCTATCCCACTATCCTAAAACGATAGAATAAATAGGCGAGGAAGGGGCATGGCGACCCAAGCAATGCTCAGCTAGACACAGAGGTTATCAATGCACTAATAAAAGTCACCAAAGACATCAACATATAAACTTTAATTAATGGGAAAGCAATTTTAAGGGGTGCCCATGGTTTTCCGTAGTCACATGGAATCGGCCCATCAATCCTGATGAATTAAAGTGTACTAATACAATAAAACAAAACTACTTAATGAATTGAATACATGCAGGACCTTCTTACAGCTCTTGTATCTTCGTTTAAGGTGTGTCTTGTGCTGCTAATACGCCTGACTTCGTCCTAGGGTTTCTTCTGTCTCGTACTTGGTATATTGCACTAGGTATATTGCACCTTAGGTATATTGAAATTCGTCTGGCCTTGGGGTATTTATAGTTTCTGTCTGAGGGTTAGATGCGGCGCATTGACTTAACTTCGCGTGGGGTCCAAGATTAATATATTCAGGAATATTCGTACACCGCCTTAAGATGCGGCGTAACTCCATTCTTGTATGCGGCGCATGTCCTTTGCCGTCTTGGATCGTAACTTGTGAAATCTTGATAGTGATGCGCCGTATGTAAGAAGTAGGATGCGGCGTATCTGGAGCAGAATGGTCTTGATCTTGTACATTTCAGTAGACTCTTAACTTCTTGCTTGTTTTGCTCCATAATTAGTCCAAAATCGCCAAGTTTCACATAGTACTTGTTTTTACCTGAGAATTACAAAAGTAAACATTAACGTATCAATTCTCACAGATAATATAATAAAACAAGTCAAATAAATAGGATAAATGATGGTAATAAAATGTACTTATTTGAGTTCATCAAATATCCCCCCACTTGAACTTTACTTGTCCCCAAGTAAACCTTAGAATTAATCTTATGAAAATGTATCCTAAAAGATATTAGGATTTATTTTTATATTTAAGCATGTATTCATTTTGTCATAATCACACAACTAAACTCCATCTATTTTTAGTCATTATAATTATGAATTTGTTAGAGGGGTCTTTGGGTATATTCTAATTCATGTGAAAGTAGTACTGGTTTGGGTGACATGTTGGGAAGTCTTCACACGAGGCAATAAAAGCAAAGCCATGAGCCTGCGTGCAAAGTGGACAATATTGTGGTATAAGTAAGATTGTTGTTGTGCCTTGTCGATACACTTATCTATAAGTGTCGCCGGTCTAGCATTCTAAACTTTATAAGTTCAGCTAGCGGCATTCCTTAACAATGAGTGATAATAGTTAGATGTCTCTTTTTTTGCCATCATCAACTTTTTCAAGTCAAAAATCGGGTATATGATAACAAATTAACATCAACAACGTAATAATTAGTTGGAGAAAAGAATATAACTAACTCTTGATTGTAAAATCAATCATGGATAAAAATACTTTAAGGCTTAGAGTGAAAGAATTAGTAACTTGATAGGTAAAAAAAGCAGGTAAAAAAGTAGCTTGCTTGTGCAACACTGCTTCTCCTTTAAAAAAAAGCAAAAAAACTTAAAAAATAAGTAATCCCAATCACCTGCTAAGTTTTGATAATCTAGGCTGTGTTTGGCGACGAATTTTTAGCATTTAACTTTTAGTGTTAGAATATAATGCTTGCCTTGCAACGAGCGTTTAGCTTTTGAATTTTGTTTTAACACTCCTATTTGAAACAAACTAATATAAGAAGCTTTTAGCATATACAACAATGTTACCAAACACTTTTATAAAACAATGAGCTACTTCCAACAACTACTTCTAGTTTTTCCAAACTTAGGGCGTGCTTGGTTGAAGTTTTTTGTGGGTGAGGAATGGGTAAGGTAATGAAAAAAGGTGTTTGGTTGACTATAATGCAATGACCTATTACCCAATAGTTGGTAATAGGCCATTACCCAATAAATTGGGGGGAATGGATTCCTTTCCCTTTCCCTTTCCCTTTCCATTTCCTTAGCATTACCATTGCCTTTCCCTTTCCCATTACCAAGTTTGAACCAAGCACACCCTAACCTTGAGATGAACAAACACTTTCTCCTATGCAAATGAAGAATTTGGCCGACCGAGTTGTTTTTATAATTTGCGTCATGGTTAAAAGGACCGACTAAAAAAGGGGGGCAAACTTAACAAACAAACAAAGAAAGTCCCCAATTTCATTTCCCCCTTACCAAACTTAACAAACAATTGATTGATCTTGGTTGCGCGCCAAAAAAATCATGGGCACCGATTAACAAATACCATAGATAAATATACTTAGGTTAAAAAGAGAGACTGACGAAGAGCCAGCAAAGTATATGGGTTGTGGTGACTGTGACAACCTCAGTCATGCATTGACGGTACCTATTCTTATACACCAATCTTATTCTTATGCATATATGGCCTCTATATTCTGAGTCTAGAAAATTGTGTTTCATCAGGTCCCAATGGCTACGGATGACTTGGATGTCCTTCAGAAGATAACTAAACAGCTCTTCAGTCATTTTCATATTGGTAAACCACTTAGTCCCGGATGTCTAGGACTCTAGGGGAAAAAACTATAATTGACATCAATATTTCTTGCAGATGTCAAAGACGTACGGGGAGTTGGCCTCCATGTAACAAAACTTGAATGTGCCGACAATCTTAAGCAAGGTATTCTGCGCGGTAGCAACTAAAAGTTAGATATTCGCTTTCATAAATATGTATCAGCTTCCTTTTTGAGTTTCTTTATATGAGTGTAACCCAACAGTATTATCTTGTCATGTGGTCGTGAAGGGAGTGAAAGGAGTTCTATTCGCTCTTGGCTTGTATCTGCTTCTGTACCTAAAGACACGAAAATAAAGGTTAGTTCTTTTTAAAATCTCATATGTTTTGTCATGATCAAAGGCTAGTGTTTGTTAATGAAGTCTAAAGCTTTTCGACCTTTTATTTATGATGTTAAGATATTTAGTTATCTTAAATTTCATAAATAAACTGGTTCTACTTTTTAAAATAGACCACAAACTTGTTAACGATGTACATCTTGTAGATACTAAGGAGCAGTTCAGTGATCAACTTCATCAGTCTAAAAGCAATTCAACAGTCGGTGCTATTATGTCTAATCGGGAAGCCAACCACAGCTCAGGTGTCCCTTCATCACCGAGTGAATTCGATGCAGACTGTCTTAAAAGCCTTCCTCCTGAAATCTTTTCTGAATATAATGAATTTTATGGTGGAAAATTAATTAGCTTCGTATCAAAGCATAGGTCTGAAAGTATTGATGTTGGCACTTCATCGATTTAGCCTGGAGATGCTCAAGGTAATTAGTGAACCCGCATTTCTGTAGCAATTTTATGTGGCAATTTCAATCCACTTATGAATTAGTCGAATATTTTAGCTCTTACAGGAAAAAAAAAAAAAAAAAAAAAAAACAACTTTTCAAACGGGTCGAAATTCATCAGTGTATTTTCAATCTTTAACAGGTAAAATTAAAAAACGAGACAGATGGGTCAAATCTTATAATTCTATTGAAAAAGCAATAATGACGAAAAGCTACAGCTTTGTCAGGAATTTAATACACGTTCTGTTTATTAATAAAGTCATAAACTGTTCCGAGTCAACCCAACCCAAACCAATAGATTACCCTTTTTGACTTGTTGTTAGGTTTTGTGTATAAAATATTAATATACGTATGTCCGGTTTCGAACCCGAAGCTCGGGATTGCACACATTACGTATGAGTCTCAATGTATTAATAATTAATATAATTATTTATGATTAATTATTAAATCACAAATATTCATATGGTCGAACAAGAAAAGTGGAGGGGGTTGAATGTCAATTTTTGAAACTTGAGGAGGTATTGCACTCAAACTTGGAGAACAAGTTTGGAGTGTATATAAACCCCTCAAAGCTCAATGTAATCGAGAGAGATCAATATCCCTAACCGATTATGTACAATCGATTCACTTTTTCTTCTACCCACTAAATTAACAAAAAAACACGTACAGTATAACAACATCACTTGTATCCATATATGTCATTTAGATATTATGGTTCGTACAGTGTTAAAGGAGTATGCCATATGCCATGCATGTGGCATGTAGGTACAAGTACTTTTTTATGCATATTTATATGCATGGAAATTATGTTACTCCTTAGTGGATTCGATCATGTAGAACATCAAACTTTAGTTGTTATGATATTTTATTTGTGATACATGAACCTAGCTTTTCACTTTGAGACGCTAGTAATACGTGTGTACAGGAACGAGTGACAAGCTTACTTTAGCTTGTGATCTTGGAAGTGTTACTTACCCTTGTCGATCCATCCTAAAACCCTATTAGGGTTTATATTGTTCTTGGAGCACGTGATTCCTTGTTCTTGCTAGGAATCGAAAAGGTACGCGTCTATTTAAATTTATGTTAATTAATTATGTGTTATGTAGATCCATTCCGCTGCGTGATCTTTGTGTTTATGTGTTTATAGTATTATTATGATTCACATATTCCAACAGTGGCATCATGAGCCCAGGTTTTAACATGTAATTGATTACATAAAACCTTAAAAATTAAATCTTTAATTAGATACATGCAATTAATAAATCTAGGGTTTATATTTTTTGTAAACCTAAATTAGGTCGACACCTAATAAAAAGATTTAGGGTTTTGGTTTTTGTAGAAAACTTGTAGAAAAACCCTAGGATTGCATGCAATTTTTAGGGATTAATTAATGAGTACCTTATGTGATGTCGTTAATTAATTAGATTGCGTACAGGATATATTGACATGATAATATGTGTTAACATGATTATATGTGCAATATGAGATCCATGACAAAATCTTGCATATTTTGTCATGGAATGTTTGTTGTTTAAATTGCTACATAATTTTTAAGATAAATCTTAAATTAGGGAAGACCCTAATATATTAATTAAAATTGGTTATGTGCAATGTGGTATCTAGTTAATTAAAACTTACGCGGCCAAGCTATTTGGCGTCTGTGGTCCATTGGGCACAATGAGCTCGAAAACCAATGGGAGTTTATTGATTAGATACATTAAAATTCACATAGATAATTAATAGGATTTATCAAAAAGGTTTGCATGTGGCTATATGATATCGTTGATGATCATATATGTGTTATTATGTGTTTATTTATTTTTTAAATTACTTGTTCTTTGTATGTTTAATTATGATGGATTGTAACAACAAAGAGGGTAATTTTTCAAAATAAAAATAAATGAACCTAATAACTATGAAACCTTTGTAGTAAACCATTTAATTGCCAAGTCTTATGTGCCGACAGTGGTTCGCTTCGCACGGTAATTTACTCCCAGGCGAGACTAGCAATAAATAATTTACTACATAAAATTGTTTTCAGCAAGAAAATCATAAGTTTTAGTTGATTGATGCGACTGTACAAAAGTGGTCGAAGCGGCGGACCTATTATTGACAAACTATAAAGTGGGTTTAAGGTTGGTTCACATTAAATTGTGACCTTAGAGGGGCACGGTTTTAACCAGCTTCGGCGGCTGTCGTCCCTCCGCTCGCCTGTGCGTCAATAATAGACTTACCAAGTACACCATGAAAAAGTACGAAGCATTTTAAGGCAATGTTGTAATTTGCTCAACGCCTCAATTAAAAACTTTGATGATTTGAGCTTACGAATGAGTAAACGGATTTTTGTTGAAAATATATATGATACAAAGATGAATGCATGACATCTTTGTACATATTTTTTGATTTAACACATCAAAATTTATACCCTTAAATTTAAGTAATATGCCAACCAATTAATACGGAAACACCTAAGATGACATCTACCATTGCTAGCAGCCTCAGCTGATGTAATGGTTCAAAGATGGTAGTCAAAAGGGGTAAATTGAGCACTTTCATTGCTAGCAGCCTCAGCTGATGTGATGAAACGTCGTCAATTTACACGTTTCTAAATTGGTTAACTTAATTGAGCACTTTCATCACTAGCAGCCTCAGCTGATGTGTTGGGACGGCGTCAAGGCATAAAGATTTGGGGATGAAACATGTTTACATTTTGCAACTGATGTTGGCAATATAATGTAAGTCCCATGATTCTAGGAATTGCAATTGGATATTGGCAATTGAGTGTAGCTCTACCTTATTGAGTACTTTCATTGCTAGCAGCCTTAGCTGATGTGATGAAATGACGTCAATTTGGATCCTAATTTTCAATGAAAATTAAATGGTTAAAATTTATATACCGTGGGTGTTTAATTTTCTTGAAAAGTTATTATCGAAAATACTAAATTGAATTTTGAAAATTCTTTTAATGTATTTAATGCAACGTTAAAACCGTAAACATGGGATATTCTTTTAGTAGTAAATTGATCTACACCCGTAGGGGTTTTGGATGGAGTCAATTTTTACTGAAAAGAATAAACCAAGTCCACTTTCCGTGTGAAGAGTGAAACTTAATCCTATTCCTTTTCATGAGTGAGAAAGGTATAATAGGATAATTAGAATTGTCTAAATTCTAAGAAATAACTCATGGCAAATTTCTAGAGAAATTGCATGGTTAGTAGTTATTAAATTAGAAGCTAGACCAATTACCGCGAAATTGGTAAAAGGCAAACTAGAATGTTTGATCTAGTTGTCATGCTTTAACCATTTAAAGGTGCTACATACCATGATCGGGATGGTAGACCTAACTAAGGAAGAAATTGCATACCCAATTCTTTCAAGTTAATTGTATTGATGGATATTCCATCATTCACAAAGTAGAATACATTTTTGAAGTACCTTAGTAGCTGATACGTAAGGGATTCATCAAAGATGTAGGAAAGTAAACAGCACGCAATTTGCTTTTACTGGTGATGCAACACTTACAATGTTGTCAAATCCAGTAGGAGCATTGTGTTGTCATTAACTGAATAATGAGTTCATGTAGTGATCTTAAATTCAGTGGGAGCTACAAGTCTTAGTAGTTACCCGGATTATCTCTAGAATCTCTTGAGATGATTACTTTCCAGTTATAGACACTTGGGGTATTAAGGATAGTCGTGTACGTTTCCTTACTAGACGAGGTGATTCTATATCTACTTATACCTGTGACACAAATCATATTGGTCACATAAGCAAACTATTGACGTGTTGTTTATCTGATACGTAATGTTGTTCCATGCACAAGTGGGAGAAATCGTATTGTGTGCAAGCAACAACATAAAGGAATATGATTTAAAGGGTTATCTTGACTGCAAGGTAAGAGATCAATGTTCTAATGTGTTTTATACACATTCTAATTTATAGAACACTTGGAGTTAATATCTACTTTCATTACTAGATATTAATGACAAGGAAAATTACATATTTTCATCATTGCAGCCTCGGCTAAAATAATGAAACTATGTTAATTTACAAGTTTCTAAAAATTAGATAACTATTAGAGCAAGTGTCAACATGATAATAAGACTACTTCAAAATGAAATATTTATGTATTGTTGGCAATGACATAAATAAATGAAGTAATCTTATACTACTTCATATTTAAATGTTTATGTATTCTTGTAATGACATAAATATATGAAGTAATAAATTAACTTGAAATACTAATGAAACCAAGTTGTGGTATTCATAATTACTTTAGTTATACATGTTTATATTGTAAGATATAAATATGAAGTCTTTTATTGCTATAAGACTTATAAATAAAGTAATTCGTTAACTTGATATGTCTTTTAATTAAGACATATACAAGAAGTCATTGAGTTGATCAATGACTTATAACGTACATTGGGATGATAACAGTTTATGTCTTTTTGGTAAGACATAGATATTATGTGGCTTGGACAATAAGGCACTTATGTTATAAAGTATGCAATTGGCTTGGAAAATCTATTGTACCATTAAATTGATTTAGTTGATAAATAGGTAAGCCAAAAACGAAATGTATTTATCTCACATATTGTAAGATTAACTTTACAATATATTAACCCTAATGAAATACATAAGTTTATGGTATGTTCATTTAGGAAAATCAAACTCTTGAAAAATTGTTTGATTAAAGATAACTATGTCTTCTAATCTTCCTAAAGATATCAAGGTTAGAAAATTGAGTATGAATTGGATATACTCAATTAGACTCCAACCTAGAAGATTAAAAAGACACCATTTAATATGAAATGTGACGAATCACATTAAGTCTTAAAATTGAAGTTCAGAATTTGTTAAACTACTTGTTGGGTAGGTTATTAACAAATTAAGGTTAGGAACTGTCAATTTGTATCTGCAAAGTCCCAAAAGAGAACTAGTTTTGTGTTGCTCTATTTGCTAAGCATTTATAGGTAATCTATAAATTGCAAAAGGCGAGTGGGAGTTTTATCTTCAAAAGATAAAAAATTACAAGATACATAATCTTCTAAATACACTAGCAAAATCATAATGAGGATTTAACATGTTAGTGTTAAATCTCAAGATGATGGAATTCTTGTTCATAGATCCGCAAGGGTATCTCAAATATTTGTAGAATATATTGAGGGTTATGAGTTACAGGATCGTGGTATGCCTGTTAATAAATTGCAAATGTTTAATTTGGCAAATTACTCATACTATGAATAATTAGATGCAGTCCAAAAAGATAACTAGTTTGGAAACGTAGTTAATCTTAAACTCTATAGTAACACTATAGAATGGAAATGAATTTCTACAATAGAAATGAAAATCCTAGGGATTTAAAATTCTTGTGTAAAATTCATAATGGACAAATTTGTATACATATTTAATATGTGAAGAGATTATCAATCACAATTAAGCAATTAAATGTGATTGAAATTCTTTCTAAGCACATTAAATATATAAAGATTATGATTGTCATTATCATTTTCATTTATATGAAATTAATAATGGGATGTCAAAACTTTTTCTTTGATAATTACTTGAGCGAGGACGAAAAGTAATTGTAAGGAGTGTTTGAATTCGAAATAATCTTTAGTAGTATACAAAATGCAAATCATTTGTGAATGGATTAATGCATGCATCTAGAAGATATACTTATTTTTAGTTATTAAATCTAGTTTGATTTATAATTAAAATTAAGATATTTCTTAATATTCCTGAAAGCTAGTGGGAGTGATGTATTTATTTTCTTATTTCATATATGTTGTATAACATATAGGAAGTAACATTCCATTAACATTTATATGTTAAGTTTTAGTTTGGAATGAAACTTCATATAGAAAATAAAACCTTGAAATATATGTTTATTTGATTATAAGCATAAGCGGTAAAATAACTGATTCTAAATGGACATGATATTCTATTAGAATAATCTAGATAGAAACATATCTTTGAAAAGATATGACATGAACAAAATCTAAGTTTGACACAAGGATTTTTCATGTACATCATGTTGCTTGTTGTATCATGCTTGAATAAAAGATGATTGACAACATTAATATCTAATTATAAATTATTAGATAGCTAAGTGTAATGGATATGGTTTAGAATTTACATCCTCAACCTGGATTTTCTCCAAAATTCTAAATTAGAACCATATAGCATATTGTTGCATGATTGATATAGTTGACAAATCTTGATAGATTTGGAGATATCAAAACATTACACGATGAAGGTTAAAAGTTTACGGAACTTTAAAAGAGCATATTGTTATTTGATACAATGATGCTAGTAAGATTGAGATGACACTCAATACTAGTCATGGTGGGAGCTCATCCTTATTAGGAGACCATGTATACTAGTTGTGCTCAATATGAGCATAGTTGCATTATACATAAAGAATTAGAATACTTTAACTACAAGGTTTGGTAGTTTAATTGTCATAAATTCGTGCATGAGGATGTCACGCATTTTATGAAGTATGTGGCAATATCTAGATAGATGAATGCACACATACAAGAATTTCATTATATGAAATAAGTATTCTCAAAATTCCGATAGATCAGCATTAGATGATTTATGTTTTGTCAACAAGTATGTGGAACATGACTTGTGGCATAATTCACTAATGAGAATTGTCATGCATTGATCTAGTTAATATTTGGATAAGGGATGTTAAACAATATTATTTTAATGAAATAAAGTGCGGATAACGTTTATTCTCATTTATAATATTGTATCCTATATTTGCATGTTTAAATCCATGAATAACTTATGTTATTCTAAATAGTCCGTTGTCGATCAATAATATGGGAATATTATTGAATTAAGACAAATGTGAGGATTGGTAGAATGTACTGTAAGGTTGAGACACCAATGTCACATGATATTCAATATTGGATAAATTGAATATAGGACTTATCCCAACCACATGATTATACTTTATGGATCGTCGTCATCAAGTATATCATGAATATTTATCCTCAGACTTGAGATACCAGGTGACTGCCGAGGATGTAGCTCATTTTCTGTAAGATGGTCTAACGCTAACCGTAAAAGGTAGTTATAAGGGCAATTTTCGGAAAATGATGTGAAATTCAAGGGTCACGCTCGTAGTCAATAAAGGATTTGTTCCTTCAAATTTGTTTTGAAGTATAATACTGCTGGGCCCCTCGTAGGGTTGACAAGATGTTTGTATGGCCATACCCAAAGTCTATCTGGAAGACGTTCAGATGATTTGGTAATCTTGATCAATCATAAACAACGAGAAACATAATAGTTAATTATGGAATGACCTTGACCCATATCCATATTAACGCGGTATTAGTAACAAAAGGATAAGTATGATGATTAATTTCATCACGTGGTTTTTTTTTCCAGGAGAACCACAACTCGGATCGAGCTGGGGGCATTGGGAAGGTAAAGCTAGGCTGACCCATGTCATTACTATATTAATGTTTATCCAAGTGGGAGCTGTTAGGTTTTGTGTATAAATATTAATATACGTATGTCCGGTTTCGAACCCGAAGCTCGGGATTGCACACATTACGTATGAGTCTCAATGTATTAATAATTAATATAATTATTTATGATTAATTATTAAATCACAAATATTCATATGGTCGAACAAGAAAAGTGGAGGGGGTTGAATGTCGATTTTTGAAACTTGAGGAGGTATTGCACTCAAACTTGGAGAACAAGTTTGGAGTGTATATAAACCCCTCAAAGCTCAATGTAATCGAGAGAGATCAATATCCCTAACCGATTATGTACAATCGATTCACTTTTTCTTCTACCCACTAAATTAACAAACAAACACGTACAGTATAACAACATCACTTGTATCCATATATGTCATTTAGATATTATAGTTCGTTCAGTGTTAAAGGAGTATGCCATATGCCATGCATGTGGCATGTAGGTACAAGTACTTTTTTATGCATATTTATATGCATGGAAATTATGTTACTCCTTAGTGGATTCGATCATGTAGAACATCAAACTTTAGTTGTTATGATGTTTTATTTGTGATACATGAATCTAGCTTTTCACTTTGAGACGCTAGTAATACGTGTGTACAGGAACGAGTGACAAGCTTACTTTAGCTTGTGATCTTGGAAGTGTTACTTACCCTTGTCGATCCATCCTAAAACCCTATTAGGGTTTATATTGTTCTTGGAGCACGTGATTCCTTGTTCTTGCTAGGAATCGAAAAGGTACGCGTCTATTTAAATTTATGTTAATTAATTATGTGTTATGTAGATCCATTCCGCTGCGTGATCTTTGTGTTTATGTGTTTATAGTATTATTATGATTCACATATTCCAACACTTGTTACTCAACCCACCATTTTTGCCACTTCTACTAGCAGAGTATGCCTTTGATGAGTCTCTAACATACGTGCTGGTAATTTTAGGGGATAGAGCACAGCTTGAACCAGAAGTACCAAATAATGTTGCTGTTGCTTCAACTTCACAAAACGTTGGTGATGTCGGTGTGATGCCATCTTCTTTGAGTCAGATAGATGCATCAGCTTTACAGGAATATCCGCAAGAAATAAGAGACGAAATACTTAAAAATCTTCCCGCACACAGGAACCCAGAAACCATATCAGACGCTTCACCTCTGGGGTTGAAATTGAATCATCTTGAGATCCAGGCCAAACCAATGGTTCATGATTCAAGCAATGCTCTTTGGTCGGGAAATCCACCACATTGGGTTCAAATGTACAAATCCAATGATTCGCCGATACTAAGATATCTTTCAGATACATATAGCGGGTTAAAATCAACCTATGATTTATCTTCAGTATTACTAAAAAGTGTCGCTGCAACTGAGGTGGTATGTATTGGTGCAAGCACTACTGAATGTGATGATGCTATTAGATGCTTATGCGAGCTTCTGAAACAATACATGGAACTGAAAGTAGAATCAGACCTCGAGGAGATACACACGTGTTTTCGTATTTTAAGAAGGTACACACCTGAACCACACCGTTTTTTGTGCTATTTGTATATATTATACGTATATTACAATGATTGGCTGGATTTCCTAATTGGTTTGGGTATCAGGTTGAGTGTCAAGTCTGAACTATTTTTACAAGTTTACAACACAACGATTCCACACCTTCATGTGACGTCTTTATTAATTATGTCCGGTGACTATTATTATAGGAACGTCTTTTTTTTTTTTTTTTTTTTTTTTTTTTTTTTTTTTTTTTTTTTTTTTGTTGTGGATCTTGTAAATAATTTCTTTTCTAAATTGATCAATAGATGACTGTCAGTGAAAAATATGGTGGAAGTCTCTGCATCTAATCATGTAAATATTGGGAAGATCATGGACAAATGATGCGTAACATGACACAACTGCAGACATGGCAAATGGTGCTGGAGATCAGTTTTCAAAAGTTGCAGTGTATATAAAATAACCTCTTTAGAAGTATAGCAAAGTGTATATCTTTGTAATCTATTAGTTATATGTGGGAATGTGATATACTTGCTATATTTCCCACATTTTGTGTTTATTTTTATAGACTTCCGATTTTGTATCTTTGAACATGTTTTCATCATGGGATACATTAATTATAATTAAGAAATTCGTAACATTTGTGCAGTTGACGAGATATATATTGTAGTTATGTGATCTGTTTGTCAAGGAACACGGCCTTAGAAAACACGTCTAGCGAGCACAAAGGGGTGTTTCTTTGGAACGGCAAATACTTGCATAGTTATTAACCACCTAATACTCATGCCCTTTGGTTGATATCTGTGTTTTTGAGTTTCAGGAACCCAAAAGAGATTGGTTTTTAGTTTTGCGGGTCTTTTTTTTATTCGGTTACGAAAGGATTTGTAGCCCAGGGGTACCCAAGGGCGGAGCTTAGTAAGGATCGGGAAGGGTCCCGGCCCCCCTAGGCCTAAGTCCGTTAGTATATTTTTTTCGCGATTTCATGTGTTAAAATTTTTTTTGTTTCATCTCGGCCCTTCCATCTAATGTTTTTCCGGAAAAAATTTTGTTTCAGCCTTCTCACAAAAAAATTTATGAGTGATAAATCCTTTCTGGTATCAGAGCGAGTAGAACGATCAACATCGAGAACTAAACAAGAAGATATGGAGCTAAAAAGCATGAAAAACGAAGCAAAGAACCAGGTGCAACAGCAAACAAAAAGAAATTAATTTCAAATACACAGGTATGACTCAACAACTTATAAAAGGAAATCATTATGAATTCATATATAAAACATAGTAGAGTAATATATAATTTAACAACTTAAAAATCATTTTCTTTACAATGTTTGCATACACCATTTTAATTTGTTTTATATATAGCATCATATACTTTATCACAATAAATCAATTAATAAAAATAGCTTTATATTGTTAAAAAATCATTATACAACATGTCAAATTCACCTAATACTAATAAAGAAGATATATCAATTATTCATGAACATGAAAATGAATCAGGATTTATGTTAGATACTCTTATCAATAGAACAGCTATTAGAAGAACAAACTTTACACTATCAGAAAAACATAATTTTGATTATTCACGATCACTTAGAGAATTATTTTCACGAAAAAATATAATATATTTTGGAAAAATTATTGGAGAAGAACCTATTCCTATTGAACAAACAAAAGGAGATATTATTATTCCTATAATTAATAAACAGCAAATAAATGAAAGAATAAAACAAATGAACGAAAAAGATAGAAGTAAAATAGCATATATTCATATATCAACTATACAAGTAATATTAAAAAGTACTTTTATGGGTCATAATACACCTATTCAACTAGAATTAAGAGATGATAGAATTATTGATAAAGAAGAAAGAATTATTGCCAGAGGAAAAGGAAACTTAGCCGAAGGTAAAACAAAATTCGATGTTAATATACAAATGGGAATAAGTTTAAAAGACAAAGATATAAATAAAAATATCACTATTAGATATGAATTATTAAGAAGAACATTCATGCATAAAGGAAATCATCCCTTTACAGTCACATATCAAATAAATTATGCACTCACGAATTCGCATCACAGTATAACTTTTAAAACAAGCGATAGAATTTACATTGATAAACTTTTTGAACCATTACTAAGTCTTGAAGCACCAAATTTATTTTCAAAGCATAAATATATTGAAAGAACTAGAAAATCAACATCAGATATAACATCAGTATGGATACCACAAATAGAAAAACCAATCTCTGTTATGAATGGAGAATCTTCAAATACTAAAGACGAAAAATTAGAAGAAATAAAAGAAGTAAAAGAAATGATAAGATCATTAAGTTTAAAAATATGAGCGACACAAAATTACAAATGAATAATAATTACAATCAATATCATAGTAATTTTCTAAAATATTTATACTCACGAAGAAAGACTATGTTACAAGAAATAAAGATAGTTAAAGATAAACTAAAAAGAAAAGAAAAATTAATATACATTGGTTTTCAACACATTGATATAGAATGGTATTTTAAAACACTAAGAAATAGTTTAAAAGAAAACATGAAAACAATACAAATAATCAGATCAAAATTAATTATTTGTTAAAAAAAGAGCTTATATCAACAAAAACTTCGAAAAACAATAAACGAGCAAAAAGAAACTATCAAACAATTAAAGATACATATTCAGGAAACTGAAATAGAATTTAAAAATGAAATAAATGTCTTTGAAAAGATACGTCTTATGAGGAGATTACGAGTACTCAATAGAACAAAAATAATTTGTGAAGAATGTCTTGAAACTACTTTAAAACAAGTCTTTTAAGATGAATGAAGAATTAAGTCAAGAATTACAAATTATTAACGCTGAAGCATGTATTCATCGTTTAGAACATATTATTCTAGACCATTACAATAAAGAAGAATTAGAACAATTATATACAGCAATAACAAATAAAATAGAAAGTAATGACGATAAAGGACTAAATTATTTTCGTAATAAAATTAGAAAAATATTCCAAGAAAAAATACGACAAAGACAAATTCAATTAAAAGAAAAAGAAAAAGAACTAGATTTTGAAACCGATAATGCATACTTAACTTTCAAAATATTATTTGAATACTATGAAAAAAGAACTAAATTAGCTACAACTAAATTAACATGGGAAAATATATGGGAAGATAAAGAAATAAATACACTACAGATTATTTTCATACCACCATTTCCAAAAGAAAAAGTAAACCAATTAGCATTATTAGTACGAAAGATGAGAATTGCAGACTGTTTAGATGAATATAGTCTAAATGCAATTAACGAAGAAGAATTAAAGAAACAATTTATAGAATATAATGAAAGAATGAAGAAATATTATGAATATGAATCAAAAGAAATAAATGATTTTTACGATGATAACGATTTTGATTATTATTTCGGAGAACCATTTTATGAAACAGATTAATTCATCATGAAATCTAAAGATAACCCAAATGCAACATTCATTAAAGTGACAATTGAAAGTAAGAAAATATTTGCATACGTCGATACTGGAGCATCAATATGTTTTGGTAAACGAAAAATATTAAGAAAATGGGAAAAAATTAGAAAAACCAATGAAAATAGTAATAGCAGACAAATCAATACATAAAATATGGTATGTTGGAAGAATGATTCCAATATATATTAACCAAGAAAGATTTATTGCACCAAGCATTTATATGCATGATTCAGGTATAGATTTAATAATTGGAAACACTTTTTTAAAATTATACCAACCTTTCACTCAAACAAATAAATCAGTCATTATAAGAAATATGGAAACAGGAAAATTAGTAACAACACCAATAGTCACACAAACAGAATATATACGAATGTTAGCACGAAATATAAAATTTCAAGTAGAAATATTATTAATAATGAAAAAAGAACAAATAGAAAAAGCATTAAAAGAAGTATGTAGTGAAAATCCACTAGATACTATAAATACTAATAACATATTAGTATCTATAAAACTAAAAGATCCATTAGCAGAAATAAACATACCAAATAGAATACCTTATAGTATTAAAGATGTTCAAGAATTCAAAGAAGAATGTCAACAATTATTAGAAAAAGGAATAATAAGAGAAAGTTCAAGTCCTCACTCAGCACCAGCATTTTATGTAGAAAATAATAACGAAATCAAAAGAGGAAAAAGACGAATGGTTATAAATTATAAAAAGATGAATGAAGCAACTATAGGAGATTCCTATAAGTTACCAAGAAAAGACTACATTCTAGAAAAAATAAAAGGAAATACACACTTTAGCACATTTGATGCTAAATCAGGATACTGGCAATTAAGACTTGATGAAGCAACAAAACCATTAACAGCATTTTCTTGTCCTCCACAAAAACATTATGAATGGAATGTACTACCATTTGGTTTAAAACAAGCACCATCAATCTATCAACGATTTATGGATAATGTTTTACAAGGACTAGAGAATTTTTGCTTAGCATACATTGATGATATCATTGTTTTTACAAAAGGAGACGAACAAGAACATATAAAAGCAGTATCAACAGTTTTAAAAAGAATAAAAGAAAAGGGATTAATTTTATCACAAAAGAAGTCCAAATTGCTTCAAACCGAAGTAGAATATTTAGGACTAAAAATAGCAAAAAATGGAATTATTTCTTTAACAAGCAACACACAGGAAAAATTAAAACTTTTTCCAGATAAATTAGAAGATAGAAAACAAATTCAAAGATTTTTAGGATGTTTAAATTACATAGCAGAACAAGGATTTTTGAAAAATTTAGCAAAAGAAAGAAAAGCTTTACAAAAGAAAATTTCTGAAAAAATTCGTTGGGAATGGACACCATCCGATACCCAACTTGTTCAACATATAAAATCAACTGTACAATGTTTACCGGAGTTATATAACCCGGAAACAAAAGATTTTTTGATTATTGAAACAGATGCATCAGACGACACATGGGCAGGATGTATGAAGGCAATTACAAATGGAAAAGAATTACTAGGATTAGATATTGACGGAATTCCAATCCCTCAATCTAATCTATCTATAGCACAAAATATTGATGGAAGTCAAATTCCTCAATCAAATTTAGCACTATTTAAATCATTATGTATTGACAAAGAGAAATTTCCTCAAGCAAACTCATTATTTTTCAAAGCATCAGAAATTGAAAATACAACTGTTTTGAAAACAGAAAAATTTGATTCAAAATTAGGCAAATATATTTCAGGTACATTTTCAGAAACAGAACAAAAATACAGTACTCATGAAAAAGAAACACTTGCGTGTTTAAAAAATTTGAAAAAATGGAAAATTGATTTATTACAAACAAGATTTGAGTTACGAACAGACTCAAAATATGTAACAGGTTTTTGGAAATACAAATTACAAGAAGACTATTGTAGAGGTCGACTCATTCGTTGGCAACTACAACTACACCAATTTCATCCATATATCAAGTATATAAAGAGCACCAACAACTCATTTGCTGATACACTTACAAGAGAATGGAGAACTTAGCCAAACAAGCACAATTAGAACTCAAGCAAAAAAGAGAACAAATTATTACTTTAGAAACACAACTAGCTATCCTCAAAAAAGAAGAAGAAGAACTCACAAGCACCATAAAATACCTAACCCGAAACTCAAGTCCATCATCAACCTCAGAAACAGAAAAAATACCAACACAGTCAAAACCGTCAACACCAGTAAAACCAACACTATCAGCCTCAAAAACACAAACCTCATGTTCATCCTCACCAGCAAAAACCGAATTTACAAAAATGCAAGAAAAAATTCAAGAAATAGTCGATAATTCAAGCACTAAGAAGAAAAAATGGTACGTTATTTTTAATGGACCATTCAAAGGAATATATTCCGATTGGGCACTAGCAGGACCACACATAATAGGACACAGCGTTGCTCATAAGAGTTATGCATCCAAAGAAGAAGCAAAGCAAGCATTAGACGAAGCATACAAGACAATTACTACAGGAGAAGTTCAAACATCAAAGAGATTTATTTCTCTCAATCAGCACCATCATAATAAAATGGAAAAATTACAAGGAATGGATTTATTAAAAAGCATTCCAACCACAAAAGATAAAGCAGAAATGAAGAAACCATCAGTCGAAAAATTCCAGCAGCTATGGGATAGTCTCATACACTATGGCGAAGCACAAGCATCCAGACTTTTTTATCCAAGAGATAGAAGAGTAGGACCAAAAGCAGTATTCATGCCAGGAGCAGCACCAATGGATATTTACAACTATTATATCCATGGTTTAGCAGATACAATATACACCAACGGAGATAGCACCAAAGAATTTGAAGAATTTCCAACCAGAATCCAGAGAGTCATCAAGTCATACAATGAAGTTTTCGCTAAAGGAAGACCCTTGTATTTCAGCATGCGCTCAAGCTACCCTATATTTGACAAGGAACACAATTTACTAGTACCAGCGATCACCATTGCAGAACTAGGAGTCAGCTCAAATTACCCAGACAGAGACGAAGTCCAACCAGTAACACCATCCATAGAAAATTTCGTACAAGCACTAGCCGGAGTATATTTTTCATCACTAAAGCTCGGCACTGGAAGATATCAAAAATCAGAAATCAAAGTCAACAATTTCTCAAATAGTACATTAATTTATTCAAAAACAACATGTACAAAAATTACAGACGATCATCAGAAAATCCTAGCAGAATTTGAAGAACCCTTTGAGCAATTCACAGGGCCACTAGCATTATTACCAGAAGACTTCAAGCTAGCACTATGTCAACAGCTACAAAATGTAACAAGACATGCATGCGAGTATTGTGCGAATACTCAAACAGATACTCAAATGGAAGAATGAAGAATTATTGTAATTAAAAAAAAAAATGAATAAAAATGAAAATGGAAAAATCATGAAGAATCAGGACCAGCGCCAGAAGACGTAGAGAAGAAGACAAGCATTATTGAAAAAAGAATCAAGAGCGACGACAGAAGAAAACAAGGAAAAAGATAAACATCGAAAAGAATCACTGACGACGCTAGAAGACAATAAAAAGAAGACAAAAGACCAAGTATTATTAAAGACGCGTGAAATGCGCCAGCACAACTGTATTCTATTATTTTTTCGCTTTTTTAGAGTGGGAGAGATGTGATAAAAAGTAGTTTGTATTTTAGTAAAAAGTTGTTTGTAAGATAGCAATAATGTAAGGGCAATCATGTAAGGCCTGTCGGCCACATAGTAGTGTGTTAGGTGTGAATTATTAGTGTCAATAATGTAGGAGGAACTATTCCTACTACTTTATGTAACTATAAATAGAGACTTAGTCTCAAGTAATGAAGTATGAGTTTTATGAGTGAAAAACCGTATGTGTTTTTAGAGATTAAATTCTCTCTCTCTCTCTGTTGAAGATTTTAATCTTCTGAATAGCAGGGCTCATCAGTTGAAACGATACAGATTCGTTTCTGAATAGCTGATCACTATCCATTAGCACCTATAAGAATCCATCGCATAGCAAGCGAATTATCATTCAAAATTATCATCAATCATCACCACCTTTATCACTAAAAGCCACCAATCCGTTCATCAAAAATCCAATTCAAAACAATATTATATAACCCATCCATCACCAACAATATTATAATAATCAAATTCGTTTCCAATTCAAAAGAATCATACGAACACATGGACCTATATGCCAACAACCACCGTTCATCATTCAAATTATTCACAAATTTTGCAGGTACTCTTCATCCGAGAATTCCGCGTTACTAATTTGTGAATAATTTGAATGATGAACGGTGGTTGTTGGCATATAGGTCCATGTGTTCGTATGATTCTTTTGAATTGGAAACGAATTTGATTATTATAATATTGTTGGTGATGGATGGGCTATATAATATTGTTTTGGATTGGATTTTTGATGAACGGATTGGTGGCTTTTAGTGACAAAGGTGGTGATGATTGATGATAATTTTGAATGATAATTCGCTTGCTATGCGATGGATTCTTATAGGTGCTAATGGATAGTGATCAGCTATTCAGAAACGAATCTGTATCGTTTCAACTGATGAGCCCTGCTATTCAGAAGATTAAAATCTTCAACAGAGAGAGAGAGAATTTAATCTCTAAAAACACATACGGTTTTTCACTCATAAAACTCATACTTCATTACTTGAGACTAAGTCTCTATTTATAGTTACATAAAGTAGTAGGAATAGTTCCTCCTACATTATTGACACTAATAATTCACACCTAACGCACTACTATGTGGCCGACAGGCCTTACATGATTGCCCTTACATTATTGCTATCTTACAAACAACTTTTTACTAAAATACAAACTACTTTTTATCACATCTCTCCCACTCTAAAAAAGCGAAAAAGTAAAAATAATAGAATACAGCTGTGCTGGCGCATTTCACGCGTCTTTAATAATACTTGGTCTTTTGTCTTCTTTTTATTGTCTTCTAGCGTCGTCAGTGATTCTTTTCGATGTTTATCTTTTTCCTTGTTTTCTTCTGTCGTCGCTCTTGATTCTTTTTTTAATAATGCTTGTCTTCTTCTCTGCGTCTTCTGGCGCTGGTCCTGATTCTTTATGATTTTTCCATTTTCATTTTCATTCATTTTTTTTTTTTTTAATTACAATAATTCTTCATTCTTCCATTTGAGTATCTGTTTGAGTATTCGCACAATACTCGCATGCATGTCTTGTTAAATTTTGTAGCTGTTGACATAGTGCTAGCTTGAAGTCTTCTGGTAATAATGCTAGTGGCCCTGTGAATTGCTCAAAGGGTTCTTCAAATTCTGCTAGGATTTTCTGATGATCGTCTGTAATTTTTGTACCTGTTGTTTTTGAATAAATTAATGTACTATTTGAGAAATTGTTGATTTTGATTTCTGATTTTTGGTATCTTCCAGTGCCGAGCTTTAGTGATGAAAAATATACTCCGGCTAATGCTTTTACGAAATTTTCTATGGATGGTGTTACTGGTTGGACTTCGTCTCTGTCTGGGTAATTTGAGCTGACTCCTAGTTCTGCAATGGTGATCGCTAGTACTAGTAAATTATGTTCCTTGTCAAATATAGGGTAGCTTGAGCGCATGCTGAAATACAAGGGTCTTCCTTTAGCGAAAACTTCATTGTATGACTTGATGACTCTCTGGATTCTGGTTGGAAATTCTTCAAATTCTTTGGTGCTATCTCCGTTGGTGTATATTGTATCTGCTAAACCATGGATATAATAGTTGTAAATATCCATTGGTGCTGCTCCTGGCATGAATACTGCTTTTGGTCCTACTCTTCTATCTCTTGGATAAAAAAGTCTGGATGCTTGTGCTTCGCCATAGTGTATGAGACTATCCCATAGTTGCTGGAATTTCTCGACTGATGGTTTCTTCATTTCTGCTTTATCTTTTGTGGTTGGGATGCTTTTTAATAAATCCATTCCTTGTAATTTTTCCATTTTATTATGATGGTGCTGATTGAGAGAAATAAATCTCTTTGATGTTTGAACTTCTCCTGTAGTAATTGTCTTGTATGCTTCGTCTAATGCTTGCTTTGCTTCTTCTCTGGATGCATAACTCTTATGAGCAACGCTGTGTCCTATTATGTGTGGTCCTGCTAGTGCCCAATCGGAATATATTCCCTTGAATGGTCCATTAAAAATAACGTACCATTTTTTCTTCTTAGTGCTTGAATTATCGACTATTTCTTGAATTTCTTCTTGCATTTTTGTAAATTCGGTTTTTGCTGGTGAGGATGAACATGAGGTTTGTGTTTTTGAGGCTGATTGTGTTGGTTTTACTGGTGTTGACGGTTTTGACTGTGTTGGTATTTTTTCTGTTTTTGAGGTTGATGATGGACTTGAGTTTCGGGTTAGGTATTTTATGGTGCTTGTGAGTTCCTCTTCTTCTTTTTTGAGGATAGCTAGTTGTGTTTCTAAGGTAATAATTTGTTCTCTTTTTTTGCTGGAGTTCTAATTGTGCTTGTTTGGCTAAGTTCTCCATTCTCTTGTTAGTGTATCGGCTAGAGTGTTGTTGCTTCCGTTTATATACTTGATATATGGGTGGAACTGGTGTAGTTGTAGTTGCCAACGAATGAGTCGACCTCTACAGTAGTCTTCTTGTAATTTATATCTCCAAAAACCTGTTACGTATTTTGAGTCTGTTCGTAATTCAAATCTTGTTTGTAATAAATCAATTTTCCATTTTTTCAAAGTTTTTAAACACGCAAGTGTTTCTTTTTCATGAGTACTGTATTTTTGTTCTGTTTCTGAAAATGTTCATGAAATATATTTGCATAATTTTGAATCAAATTTTTCTGTTTTCAAAACAGTTGTATTTTCAATTTCTGATGCTTTGAAAAATAATGAGTTTGCTTGAGGAAATTTCTCTTTGTCAATACATAATGATTTTAATAGTGCTAAATTTGATTGAGGAATTTGACTTCCATCAATATTTTGTGCTATAGATAGATTAGATTGAGGGATTGGAATTCCGTCAATATCTAATCCTAGTAATTCTTTTCCATTTGCAATTGCCTTCATACATCTTGCCCATGTATCGTCTGATGCATCTGTTTCAATAATCAAAAAATCTTTTGTTTCCGGGTTATATAACTCCGGTAAACATTGTACAGTTGATTTTATATGTTGAACAAGTTGGGTATCGGATGGTGTCCATTCCCAACGAATTTTTTCAGAAATTTTCTTTTGTAAAGCTTTTCTTTCTTTTGCTAGATTTTTCAAAAATCCTTGTTCTGCTATGTAATTCAAACATCCTAAAAATCTTTGAATTTGTTTTCTATCTTCTAGTTTATCTGGAAAAAGTTTTAATTTTTCTTGTGTATTACTTGTTAAAGAAATAATTCCATTTTTTGCTATTTTTAGTCCTAAATATTCTACTTCGGTTTGAAGCAATTTGGACTTCTTTTGTGATAAAATTAATCCCTTTTCTTTTATTCTTTTTAAAACTGTTGATACTGCTTTTATATGTTCTTGTTCGTCTCCTTTTGTAAAAACAATGATATCATCAATGTATGCTAAGCAAAAATTTTCTAATCCTTGTAAAACATTATCCATAAATCGTTGATAGATTGATGGTGCTTGTTTTAAACCAAATGGTAGTACATTCCATTCATAATGTTTTTGTGGAGGACAAGAAAATGCTGTTAATGGTTTTGTTGCTTCATCAAGTCTTAATTGCCAGTATCCTGATTTGGCATCAAATGTGCTAAAGTGTGTATTTCCTTTTATTTTTTCTAAAATATAATCTTTTCTTGGTAATTTGTAGGAATCTCCTATAGTTGCTTCATTCATCTTTTTATAATTTATAACCATTCGTCTCTTTCCTCTTTTGATTTCGTTATTATTTTCTACATAAAATGCTGGTGCTGAATGAGGACTTGAACTTTCTCTTATTATTCCTTTTTCTAATAATTGTTGACATTCTTCTTTGAATTCTTGAACATCTTTAATACTATAAGGTATTCTATTTGGTATATTTATTTCTGCTAATGGATCTTTTAACTTTATAGATACTAATATGTTATTAGTATTTATAGTATCTAGTGGATTTTCACTACATACTTCTTTTAATGCTTTTTCTATTTGTTCTTTTTTCATTATTAATAATATTTCTACTTGAAATTTTATATTTCGTGCTAACATTCGTATATATTCTGTTTGTGTGACTATTGGTGTTGTTACTAATTTTCCTGTTTCCATATTTCTTATAATGACTGATTTATCTGTTTGAGTGAAAGGTTGGTATAATTTTAAAAAATTGTTTCCAATTATTAAATGTATACCTGAATCATGCATATACACCCCAACCCGACAAGGGTAGAAGTATCACATTATGGTGACAAATCAAAGCATACATAATAGCACAGCGGAAGTCTTAAACAATTATATAAGAGAAAGTCAAGTCAACACGACTTGAATATTACATAAGTTCAAGGAAAAGAAATAATCCAAAGGTACGAATACAAAGGAAATCCAAATCCAAATAAAGTCATAAGATAAAGGTGGTCATCTAAGGTCAAAGCTTCATCTAACTCTCATCCCATCCAAAGCATAGTCCAAAAGCTCCTAGCTTAGATACCTGCCGCACACGAAAAGAAAACGTGCGGCTGAGCTTAAAAAGCCCAGTGAACAGATATATACGATAAACGTAAACGAAATAAACGAAGCATAATGAAAGAGATATAGATAAAGTACAAGAGTAAAGGTTAGGACAGTTATCCACCACGAGCCCAAACAAATCAAATATCCAAATCCTGCAGTAGCCCAGAGGGGATGCCTCTATAGTAACCAGATAATATGAGGGGTGTCCTCATGTATCAAATTGGAGTGATCAGCTCCCAAATATTGTGAAAGACGTGGATT
Source organism: Artemisia tridentata subsp. tridentata (assembly GCA_021014915.2). Classification (NCBI taxonomy): domain Eukaryota; kingdom Viridiplantae; phylum Streptophyta; class Magnoliopsida; order Asterales; family Asteraceae; genus Artemisia; species Artemisia tridentata. Next base: position 457,334,542 of record CP139507.1, on the reverse strand, counting down.
GCACCCATCATCAGTCACCAAATACAAATATACAAATCACATACAAATCAAATCTAGGATGCATCCATACGCCCCCCCAAACAAATCATATTGGCCATATCAAATCATATCATAGTGAGCTCATATCAAATCAAAATGGGGACGGTGTACAACATCACTCGAGTACACTAGAGTCATGCCATTGGTGCATCAATGACACGGCCATGTTACCTTCATGGCTAGGAAACAAATTGGCTCGTAGTATCAAACTGGGGTCAAAGGTCAAAGGTTCAAATATCAAAGGTTCATAGCAAAGGGTCCAAATCAAAGTAAAAGTTCATATAGTCATAGGTCAAATGCCAAAGGTTCAAATGCTAAAGGTTCATGTCATAGGTTCGAATCAGAAATCAAGAGATTGAAGGCACCTTATTAAAAGGCAGAATATCTGTACCTTATTCCAAAGCAAAGCAAATCACAAACAGTAAATAGATGGAATAGGAATCAGCTCCTCTCCTTCTTCACACCTAGAGGGGGAAAGAAGAGTTACAAATGGTTCTTAACTGCATGTTTAGCTTGCCTTCTCATTTTAGGTAGTTCAAGGTTCATAAGGTTATTATGGTAGTTTGTACATTTAAGGTTTATTAAGTATTATGGATAAGTTTAAGGACCAATTGTGTAATTATCATAAAGTTATGGTATAAAGTGTAATTATTTTGAAGTTACAGGTTTCTACAAGTTTAGTCCTTTAAGATTATTAAAGTAACCACATAAACCCCTTTAATGTTTGAAAATAAACAAATTACTCTTTTTACACTTTTCCAGGTTTTAAGTAAGGTCTGGACTCGTTTCACTTAATTTAAAAATCATAGTAGGACCCCGAAATAAAATCTATAAAAATTCACAGAGCTACCTCAAAATCCCGGGTATTTTACCTAATTTTTCCAGATTTTATTAATTAGTTTTGATATGAACTAAAAATCCATTTTTACAACCTGTCCCAGAAACATGTCTGACGGAACACCCGATAAGTTATCACTTGGAAACCCCTTTAGAAACGTTCAAAAAAAATCCACAAAAATTCCAGGTACTAGCACACATCCCAAATATTTCCCAGTTAAAAGGGCTCTTTCTAATTCGACACGGTTTGGAAATTAAAATTCAAAAACCACCATTGATTTTTCAGACTTTCATATACGACTGGAGACATGATTTTCCAAAAATCAAAAAGTGACCTTACAAGACTCTAAAAATTACAAACTAAATTTCTCCAGGTAGCTATTTCATTAAACTATAATCTAGACTCCAGAAACATCAAAATATACGTTCATATCATCAATTTACAACCGGTTAAAGTCGGGTAAAGATTTACATCAGTAGCAGTTTTCAATATAACATGCAATTACTTAAGGTTTTGATCATCCATGCACTTGTTATTCATACCAAACGACTATGGGTGATTTCAAAACACATTATGGTCGATCCATATCAGTTTATTACATATTCAAATCGAATCAAACACCACTCAAAACAGTCCATTCGATCCATACACAAGTTTTAGGGTTTTTTTTAGGGTTTTATAATTTTATGTGACAAGTTTTTGATTCATAATTCGAATAGAACATATATATGCGAATGAATGATGGAACAAGCGATACTATACCCTCGTAGACCACGAAGAACACGAACACAAGGGATCAAGAACACCACACGAAAATCTTTTCTCCTCTCCTTTTTCTTTGGATCGATCGGCAGGAACAAACAACAAAGGGAATTAGGGCTTTTTAGTTACAAAACAATTCACAAGGACTTGAGGCATTGAAGACATGATACCTTATGATGAATGACACAATAATGGAGCAAAAACAACCCTCTTTTGGCCTCTTGAAAGTCTCGACAGCAGCAATACAAAAGGGAACAGCAGATTTTTTTTGTTTTAGGGTTTACTTTTGGGTGTTGTGATGATAATCGGTGCTATAAGGAGGATTAAAAGGGCTTGGGCTGTTGTAAGGTGTGTTGGGTCGTGAGTTAGGAAGGGGGAAAGAAGCTTGGGTCGGCCTATAAGCCCAAACACACAACATCTATGCCCAAGTTCCATTATTTCTCTCGTTTCATAAACACGACTTACAAGTAACTAATTTTTGGAACAACAAAAATATAAACTTGTTGGTTTTTTTTTTTTTTTTTTTTTTTGGTTCAAGTGACTAAGTAACGTTTATAAATATTATGGGTAGCTCGTAAAATTATTTTATGGTGCCTCATAATTATTCCATGTCATAATTGTTTCGTTTTCATATGTTTTGTGATTTATTTGCGAGTTGTATATGTTTTAATTAAATTTCAAATTATGAGGGCATTTTGGTCTTTTAATACGTTTTAGATTTTCGGGTTTTACAACTCTTCCCCTCTAACGAAAAAATTTCGTCCTCGAAATTTGCAAAGAAGTAGAAATGAAATGGAACTGAATTCAATGGAAACATACCAGATTAGAATACAAAATGAGGGATAACTAGCACGAATAGACTCCTCGGTCTCCCAGGTAGCTTCCCGCTCTGGGTGGTTCCGCCAAAGAATCTTAACGAACGGAATGACTTTACGCCTCATAACTCGCTCTTGGCGATCTAGAACTGCTTCCGGCTCCTCCGGAAGAGACATATCCGGCTGAATCTGATCGAGAGGATAAGATACCACATGAAGAGGATGATAGTTGTATCCCCGCAGAAGAGATACATGGAATACATCATGCACATGCGAAAGCTGGGGAGGTAAAGCTAGACGGTAGGAAACCTCTCCAATACGTTCCAAAATCTCGAATGGTCCGATGAATCGAGGACTCAGCTTGCCCTTGATTCCAAAACGCTTGACTCCCCGAAACGGTGAAACCTTAAGGAAAACCCGATCGCCAACCTGAAACTCCAAATCACGACGGTGCTTATCCGCATAACTTTTCTGACGAGCCCTAGCTTCTTTCAACTTCTCCCTAGCAACATCTACCTTCTCATTCGTGATCTGAACCAACTCCGGACCCTCAATAGCACGCTCTCCCACTTCGTTCCAACAGACGGGTGCTCTACATTTCCGTCCATACAACATCTCGAAAGGAGCCATCCGAATACTAGCATGCCAGCTGTTGTTATAAGCGAACTCTACCAAACAAAGATACTCGTCCCAATTACCCGTCCACTCTAACGCACATGCCCTCAGCATATCCTCCAATGTCTGGATGGTCCGCTCTGACTGACCATCAATTTGAGGGTGGAAGGCCGTACTGAATTTGAGTCGTGCACCCCAAGCCTTATGTAGCCCTTTCCAAAATCGTGAAGTAAACCGTGGATCCCTATCTGAAATAATCGCCGTAGGCATACCGTGAAGTCTAACGATTTCCCGCTCAAAAATTTCTGCCAATCTAGGAACCCGATAATCCATACGAATCGGTAGAAAATGAGCCGACTTGGTTAGTCGATCGACGACCACCCAAATCGCATCATGTTTCTTTCTGGTAAGTGGCAAACCCGATACAAAATCCATAGAAATTTCCTCCCACTTCCAGGTCGGAATATCTAACGGCTGCAATAACCCACTGGCTCTCTGGTGCTCGATCTTGACCTGCTGACAAGTCAAACACTTAGCTACATAAGCTGCCACATCGTGTTTCATGCCGCTCCACCAAAAGTGCTGTTTCAGATCTCGGTACATCTTGGTGGAACCCGGATGTATAGTAAAGGGAGAACTATGCGCCTCTGACAAAACAGCCTCTCGCAAATCAGGATCGTTGGGAACACAAAGACGGTCCTCGAACCATACCACACCAAACTCATCAACCCGAAACTCCGATTGCTTCCCATCTTCTACGTTCTGCACAATAGCCCAGAGTTCACCGTCATCTTTCTGGGCTTCTTTAATTCGCAGGATGAGATTAGACTCAACCTTTAGGCTAGCCCAGTAACCGTCACAACCCCGAACACAAAATTCAACATCAAGAATCTCCAAATCATTTAGAATCCGAGGCTCGAAATTTAGACTAGCGACCATACCCGACTTCCTGCTAAGAGCATCGGCAACAACATTTGCCTTGCCGGGATGATACTGGATGTGGGTGTCGTAATCTTTCAGGAGCTCTAACCATCTCCTCTGTCTCATATTGAGCTCCTTCTGCGTGAAGATATATTTAAGGCTTTTGTGGTCGGTGAAAATGTCACAAGATTCGCCGTATAGATAATGCCGCCATATCTTAAGAGCGAAAACCACTGCAGCCAATTCCAAATCGTGTGTCGGGTAATTTTCTTCATACGGCTTCAGTTGTCTCGAAGCATAGGCGATGACTTTCCCATGCTGCATTAAAACGCAACCCAAACCCTTTTTAGATGCATCACTATAGATCTGGTAACCACCCGAACCAGACGGAAGAGTCAGAATAGGTGCCGACACTAATCTCTGCTTAAGCTCCTCAAAACTGTTCTCCCTCTCCTCAGTCCATACAAATTTCTCCCCTTTTCTCATCAACTGGGTCAATGGTAAGGCTAGCCGCGAGAAACCCTCAACGAAACGACGATAATAACCCGCGAGTCCCAGAAAACTTCTCACCTCAGTCACATTTGTAGGTCTAGGCCACTTAGTGATAGCCTCGACCTTCGCTGGGTCCATGGTGATACCCTCCGCAGAAACAACGTGACCCAGAAAAGCGACCTGACTCAACCAGAATTCACACTTAGAAAACTTCGCGTACAACTTCTTCTGTCTAAGAATCTCCAACACAGTCCGAAGATGCTGTTCGTGCTCCTCCTTAGATTTCGAATAGACAAGAATATCATCGATGAAGACAATGACAAATTTATCGAGGAACTCATGGAAAACCCGGTTCATAAGGTCCATAAACACAGCCGGAGCATTGGTCAAGCCGAAAGGCATAACCAGGAATTCGTAATGACCATAACGGGTGCCAAAGGCAGTCTTGGGAACATCTTGTTCCCTCACACGAAGCTGATGGTAACCCGATCTCAAATCAATCTTAGAGAAGTGCTTTGCCCCTTGCAATTGGTCAAACAAATCGTCGATGCGCGGAAGGGGATAGCGGTTACGGATAGTAATGCGGTTGAGCTCCCGGTAATCAATACAAAGGCGCATACTACCATCCTTCTTTTTCACAAATAGCACAGGAGCGCCCCAGGGAGAAACACTCGGACGAATAAAACCGTTCTCCAATAACTCCTCTAACTGTACTTTCAATTCTTTGAGTTCAATGGGAGCCATTCGGTACGGAGCCTTAGAAATCGGCTCAGCACCGGGAACTAGATCAATACTGAATTCAACTTCTCTGGTGGGAGGAATACCGGGAAGTTCTTCGGGAAAGACATCAGCGAACTCCCGAACAATGGGAACACTATTAATATCAGGTCCCCGAGAAGACGTATCTTTAACAGAGGCCAAAAACCCTTGGCAACCATGAGAGATAAGAGTCCGCGCTTTAATAGCAGAAATAAGTTTAACAGATTTCAAGGGCTGAGAACCATGATAAACAAAATCCGGATGATGGATATCACCAAATCTTACACATCTGGCATGACAGTCGATAGAGGCCTTATGGAAAGACAACCAGTCCATACCCAAAATTATATCAAAATCAATCATATCGAGTGGAAGTAGATTAGCCGGACGAACACAATCATCAAATCTTAGCGGACAATTTACATATTCACAATCGATGGTGACTTGGGTTTTCATAGGAGTAGAGATAGATATAAGATTATTCAATGGTGTTGGAGTTACTTTTATTTTCTTGGCAAGCGTATTAGATATTATAGAATGTGTAGCACCGGTGTCAAATAAAACAAAAACAATATGATCTCCAACATAAAGATAACCGGTAATGGTACCTGACGTGCCTGCCGCCTGATCACGTGTGAGAGAATAAACCCGACCAGAAGTAGGAGCCGGCCTACCCGAACCTGATGGAACAACCTGCTTTCCCTGTGGGCAGTCCTTCACTCGATGAGAAAGAGACCCGCATGTGAAGCAACCACCAGTAACCCTGTGACATGGCCCCGGATGGGGCTTTCCACATGTGGAACAAAGCGGTGGAGGAGGTAACACTTCATTAGTCCTCTTTTGCCCAGAAGAACCTGACTGATAACCCGACTGAGCACCCCGAGTAGTCTGATCACGATACTGACGTGGGTTATTGTTGTTGTACCCACTCCTCCCAGAAACCTGCCGATCATAACCCCGAGAATCCTGTCGCCTCTGACTGTAGTCCCGGTCCTGGCGACCATGCTGATCATACCTATGGTCCTGTCGACCCCTCTGCTCGGATGCCTGGTCCTGCCGACCTCTGAAATCCTGACCTTGTCCCTGCTGACTCTGTCCTCTGAAATGCACCCGGTTACCATCCCTATCACGCTTATTATAACCACTACCATCACTATGCAACATCTCGATGTTGCGAGCGTCGTTCGCAACCGCCGCCACATCATCATACTGCGTATTCACTATCTGGTTCAGTATCCATTTCTTTAACGCCCACTTAAACGTCTTAGCCTGACGGTAAGCATCTCCCGTAATCTCTGGCCCAACGAAACTGGCCAGCCTCATAAATCGCTGCATAAACTCCCCAGTAGTCTCCCGGTCCCCCTGACGGATGTTCCCATACTCCCGCTCATATCGCTGCTGTTCCGCCACTGGAATGTACTGCTTATAAAAGATACCCATAAAATCCTCCCAAGTACAAGTCTCCTCAAAACCCTGCTCCTGTGCCTGGACATAAGCTGTCCACCAGCTCTGTGCATCGCCTTCAAACTTAAATGCAGCCAATCTCGTCTTAAACTCATCTGGACAACCCAAAACCTTAAATATCTTTTCCATGTGGATAATCCAGTCTTCCGCCTCAGTGGGGACGGCAGCTTTACGGAAAGTGAGGGGTTTGAGCTTGTTAAACCTCTCAATCCAGACATGGATACCAACTGGTGGAGCACCTCCACCACCATTACCTGGACCTGAACCTGCACCACCCCCTCCGGAAGAACCTGCCCCATTCTGAATATTGTTGGTAACCTGAGTCACCAAGGTAGGAAGAGCGTTGGCCAAAGCTTCTGCTATCATGGCCTGAAAATCTGGGGTCCCTCCATTATATTCCTGATGTCGAGTATTCACCATCTGAATGATTTCGAAAATGATTAGCAAAATAGGAAAAATAGGCACGAAGGAAAGACGAAACATAATCCTAATGTCTACCCAAACCTCACCAGTCAAAACATAAGCCTTAAGGGTCAAATCCTAGGGTCCATAAGACTCACAGGCCATGCTTATGTACTACAGGTCGCAACCTGGGCTCTGATACCATAATTGTAACACCCCAACCCGACAAGGGTAGAAGTATCACATTATGGTGACAAATCAAAGCATACATAATAGCACAGCGGAAGTCTTAAACAATTATATAAGAGAAAGTCAAGTCAACACGACTTGAATATTACATAAGTTCAAGGAAAAGAAATAATCCAAAGGTACGAATACAAAGGAAATCCAAATCCAAATAAAGTCATAAGATAAAGGTGGTCATCTAAGGTCAAAGCTTCATCTAACTCTCATCCCATCCAAAGCATAGTCCAAAAGCTCCTAGCTTAGATACCTGCCGCACACGAAAAGAAAACGTGCGGCTGAGCTTAAAAAGCCCAGTGAACAGATATATACGATAAACGTAAACGAAATAAACGAAGCATAATGAAAGAGATATAGATAAAGTACAAGAGTAAAGGTTAGGACAGTTATCCACCACGAGCCCAAACAAATCAAATATCCAAATCCTGCAGTAGCCCAGAGGGGATGCCTCTATAGTAACCAGATAATATGAGGGGTGTCCTCATGTATCAAATTGGAGTGATCAGCTCCCAAATATTGTGAAAGACGTGGATTGCACCCATCATCAGTCACCAAATACAAATATACAAATCACATACAAATCAAATCTAGGATGCATCCATACGCCCCCCCAAACAAATCATATTGGCCATATCAAATCATATCATAGTGAGCTCATATCAAATCAAAATGGGGACGGTGTACAACATCACTCGAGTACACTAGAGTCATGCCATTGGTGCATCAATGACACGGCCATGTTACCTTCATGGCTAGGAAACAAATTGGCTCGTAGTATCAAACTGGGGTCAAAGGTCAAAGGTTCAAATATCAAAGGTTCATAGCAAAGGGTCCAAATCAAAGTAAAAGTTCATATAGTCATAGGTCAAATGCCAAAGGTTCAAATGCTAAAGGTTCATGTCATAGGTTCGAATCAGAAATCAAGAGATTGAAGGCACCTTATTAAAAGGCAGAATATCTGTACCTTATTCCAAAGCAAAGCAAATCACAAACAGTAAATAGATGGAATAGGAATCAGCTCCTCTCCTTCTTCACACCTAGAGGGGGAAAGAAGAGTTACAAATGGTTCTTAACTGCATGTTTAGCTTGCCTTCTCATTTTAGGTAGTTCAAGGTTCATAAGGTTATTATGGTAGTTTGTACATTTAAGGTTTATTAAGTATTATGGATAAGTTTAAGGACCAATTGTGTAATTATCATAAAGTTATGGTATAAAGTGTAATTATTTTGAAGTTACAGGTTTCTACAAGTTTAGTCCTTTAAGATTATTAAAGTAACCACATAAACCCCTTTAATGTTTGAAAATAAACAAATTACTCTTTTTACACTTTTCCAGGTTTTAAGTAAGGTCTGGACTCGTTTCACTTAATTTAAAAATCATAGTAGGACCCCGAAATAAAATCTATAAAAATTCACAGAGCTACCTCAAAATCCCGGGTATTTTACCTAATTTTTCCAGATTTTATTAATTAGTTTTGATACGAACTAAAAATCCATTTTTTACAACCTGTCCCAGAAACATGTCTGACGGAACACCCGATAAGTTATCACTTGGCAACCCCTTTAGAAACGTTCAAAAAAAATCCACAAAAATTCCAGGTACTAGCACACATCCCAAATATTTCCCAGTTAAAAGGGCTCTTTCTAATTCGACACGGTTTGGAAATTAAAATTCAAAAACCACCATTGATTTTTCAGACTTTCATATACGACTGGAGACATGATTTTCCAAAAATCAAAAAGTGACCTTACAAGACTCTAAAAATTACAAACTAAATTTCTCCAGGTAGCTATTTCATTAAACTATAATCTAGACTCCAGAAACATCAAAATATACGTTCATATCATCAATTTACAACCGGTTAAAGTCGGGTAAAGATTTACATCAGTAGCAGTTTTCAATATAACATGCAATTACTTAAGGTTTTGATCATCCATGCACTTGTTATTCATACCAAACGACTATGGGTGATTTCAAAACACATTATGGTCGATCCATATCAGTTTATTACATATTCAAATCGAATCAAACACCACTCAAAACAGTCCATTCGATCCATACACAAGTTTTAGGGTTTTTTTTAGGGTTTTATAATTTTATGTGACAAGTTTTTGATTCATAATTCAAATAGAACATATATATGCGAATGAATGATGGAACAAGCGATACTATACCCTCGTAGACCACGAAGAACACGAACACAAGGGATCAAGAACACCACACGAAAATCTTTTCTCCTCTCCTTTTTCTTTGGATCGATCGGCAGGAACAAACAACAAAGGGAATTAGGGCTTTTTAGTTACAAAACAATTCACAAGGACTTGAGGCATTGAAGACATGATACCTTATGATGAATGACACAATAATGGAGCAAAAACAACCCTCTTTTGGCCTCTTGAAAGTCTCGACAGCAGCAATACAAAAGGGAACAGCAGATTTTTTTTGTTTTAGGGTTTACTTTTGGGTGTTGTGATGATAATCGGTGCTATAAGGAGGATTAAAAGGGCTTGGGCTGTTGTAAGGTGTGTTGGGTCGTGAGTTAGGAAGGGGGAAAGAAGCTTGGGTCGGCCTATAAGCCCAAACACACAACATCTATGCCCAAGTTCCATTATTTCTCTCGTTTCATAAACACGACTTACAAGTAACTAATTTTTGGAACAACAAAAATATAAACTTGTTGGTTTTTTTTTTTTTTTTTTTTTTTTTGGTTCAAGTGACTAAGTAACGTTTATAAATATTATGGGTAGCTCGTAAAATTATTTTATGGTGCCTCATAATTATTCCATGTCATAATTGTTTCGTTTTCATATGTTTTGTGATTTATTTGCGAGTTGTATATGTTTTAATTAAATTTCAAATTATGAGGGCATTTTGGTCTTTTAATACGTTTTAGATTTTCGGGTTTTACATTAAATCTATACCTGAATCATGCATATAAATGCTTGGTGCAATAAATCTTTCTTGGTTAATATATATTGGAATCATTCTTCCAACATACCATATTTTATGTATTGATTTGTCTGCTATTACTATTTTCATTGGTTTTTCTAATTTTTCCCATTTTCTTAATATTTTTCGTTTACCAAAACATATTGATGCTCCAGTATCGATGTATGCAAATATTTTCTTACTTTCAATTTTTACTTTAATGAATGTTGCATTTGGGTTATCTTTAGATTTCATGATTAATCTGTTTCATAAAAAGGTTCTCCGAAATAATAATCAAAATTATCATCGTCATAATCGTCTATTTCTTCTGATTCGTATTTATAATACTTTTTCATTCTTTCATTATAGTCTATAAATTGTTTTTTTAATTCTTCTTCATTAGTTGCATTTAGATTATATTCATCTAAACAGTCTGTAATTCTCATTTTTCGTATTAATAATGCTAACTGGTTTACTTTTTCTTTTGGAAATGGTGGTATATAAATTACTTCTAGTGAACTGATTTCTTTTTCTTCCCATATATTTTCCCATGTTAATTTAGTTGTAGCTAATTTAGTTCTTTTTTCATAATATTCAGATAATATTCTAAAAGTCAAATATGAATTATTGGTTTCAAAATCTAATTCTTTTTCTTTTGCTTCTATTTGAATTTGTTTTTGTCGTATTTTTTCTTGAAATCTTTTTCTAATTTTATTACGCACGTAATTAAGTCCTTTATTATTGTTACTTTCTATTTTGTTTGTTATAGCTAAATATAATTGTTCTATTCTTCCTTTTTGTAATGATCCAAAATAATATGTTCTAATCGATGAATACATGCTTCGGTGTTAATAATTTGTAATTCTTTACTTAATCCTTCTTTATTCATTTCTTAAAAGACTTGTTTTAAAGTAGTTTCAAGATGTTCTTTACAAATTATTTTTGTTTGATTGAGTACTCGTAATCTTTTCATAAGACGTATCTTTTCAAAGACATTTATTTCATTTTTGAATTCTATTTCAGTTTCCTGAATATGTATCTTTAATTGTTTGATAGTTTCTTTCTGCTCGTTTATTGTTTTTCGAAGCTTTTGTTGATATAGGCTCATTTCTTAACAAATAACTAGTTTTGACCTGATTATTTGTATTGTTTTCATGTTTTCTTTTAAACTATTTCTTAGTGTTTTAAAATACCATTCTATATTAATATGTTGAAAGCCAATATATATTAGTTTTTCTTTTCTTTTTAGTTTATCTTTAACTATTTTTATTTCTTGTAACATAGTCTTTCTTCGTGAGTATAAATATTTTAGAAAATTACTATGATATTGATTGTAATTATTATTCATTTGTAATTTTGTGTCGCTCATATTTTTAAACTTAATGATCTTATCATTTCTTTTACTTCTTTTATTTCTTCTAATTTTTCATCTTTTGTATTTGAAGATTCTCCAGTTGTTACTGAAATTGGTTTTTCTATTTGTGGTATCCATACTGATGTTATATTATGTGGTATATCTGATGTTGATTTTCTAGTTTTTTCAATATACTTATATTTTGAAAATAAATTTGGTGCTTCAAGACTTAGTAATGGTTCAAAAAGTTTATCAATATAAATTCTATCGCTTGTTTTAAAAGTTATACTGTGATGTGAATTTGTGAGTGCATAGTTTATTTGATATGTGACTGTAAAAGGATGATTTCCTTTATACATGAATGTTCTTCTTAATAATTCATATCTAATAGTGATACTTTTATTTATATCTTTGTCTTTTAAACTTATTCCCATTTGTATATTAACATCGAATTTTATTTTACCTTCGGCTAAGTTTCCTTTTCCTCTGGCAATAATTCTTTCTTCTTTATCAATAATTCTATCATCTCTTAATTCTAGTTGAATAGGTGTATTATGACCCATAAAAGTGCTTTTTAATATTACTTGTATAGTTGATATATGAATATATGCTATTTTACTTCTATCTTTTTCGTTCATTTGTTTTATTCTTTCATTTATTTGCTGTTTATTAATTATAGGAATAATAATATCTCCTTTTGTTTGTTCAATAGGAATAGGTTCTTCTCCAATAATTTTTCCAAAATATATTATATTTTTTTGTGAAAATAATTCTTTAAGTGATCGTGAATAATCAAAATTGTGTTTTTCTGATAGTGTAAAGTTTGTTCTTCTAATAGCTGTTCTATTAATAAGCGTATCTAACATAAATCCTGATTCATTTTCATGTTCATGAATAATTGATATATCTTCTTTATTAGTATTAGGTGAATTTGACATGTTGTATAATGATTTTTTAACAATATAAAGCTATTTTTATTAATTGATTTATTGTGATAAAGTATATGATGCTATATATAAAACAAATTAAAATGGTGTATGCAAACATTGTAAAGAAAATGATTTTTAAGTTGTTAAATTATATATTACTCTACTATGTTTTATATATGAATTCAAAATGATTTTATAAGTTGTTGAGTCATACCTGTGTATTTGAAATTAATTTCTTTTTGTTTGCTATTGCACCTGGTTTTTTGCTTCGTTTTTCATGCTTTTTAGCTCCATATCTTCTTGTTTAGTTCTCGATGTTGATCGTTCTACTCGCTCTGATACCAGAATGGTAACGCGGAATTCTCGAATGAAGAGTACCTGCAAAATTTGTGAATAATTTGAATGATGAACGGTGGTTGTTGGCATATAGGTCCATGTGTTCGTATGATTCTTTTGAATTGGAAACGAATTTGATTATTATAATATTGTTGGTGATGGATGGGCTATATAATATTGTTTTGGATTGGATTTTTGATGAACGGATTGGTGGCTTTTAGTGACAAAGGTGGTGATGATTGATGATAATTTTGAATGATAATTCGCTTGCTATGCGATGGATTCTTATAGGTGCTAATGGATAGTGATCAGCTATTCAGAAACGAATCTGTATCGTTTCAACTGATGAGCCCTGCTATTCAGAAGATTAAAATCTTCAACAGAGAGAGAGATAATTTAATCTCTAAAAACACATACGGTTTTTCACTCATAAAACTCATACTTCATTACTTGAGACTAAGTCTCTATTTATAGTTACATAAAGTAGTAGGAATAGTTCCTCCTACATTATTGACACTAATAATTCACACCTAACGCACTACTATGTGGCCGACAGGCCTTACATGATTGCCCTTACATTATTGCTATCTTACAAACAACTTTTTACTAGAATATAAACCCCCAACACCTACAGAAAGATATTTATATCAACAAGGAATTATTAGAAATAAAAAAGGTAAATGGGAACGTATACCTCCTCAATATATACCAAAAATACCAATAACTAGCATGAATGAAGAAATTCTAAATATCGATTGCGAAACAGAAATAGACGATAGAATTCAAAATTGGAGTAATAGATTAAGTGCTCAGATACAATTAACAAAAGAATCATACGAACACATGGACCTATATGCCAACAACCACCGTTCATCATTCAAATTATTCACAAATTTTGCAGGTACTCCTTCCGCGTTATCATTCTGGTATCAGAGCGAGTAGAACGATCAACATCGAGAACTAAACAAGAAGATATGGAGCTAAAAAGCATGAAAAACGAAGCAAAGAACCAGGTGCAACAACAATCAAAAAGAAATTAATTTCAAATACACAGGTATGACTCAACAACTTATAAAATCATTATGAATTCATATATAAAACATATTAGAGTAATATATAATTTAACGACTTAAAAATCATTTTCTTTACAATGTTTGCATACACCATTTTAATTTGTTTTATATATAGCAACATATACTTTATCACAATAAATCAATTAATAAAAATAGCTTTATATTGTTAAAAAATCATTATACAATATGTCAAATTCACCTAATACTAATAAAGAAGATATATCAATTATTAATGAACATGAAAATGAATCAGGATTTATGTTAGATACTCTTATCAATAGAACAGCTATTAGAAGAACAAACTTTACACTATCAGAAAAACATAATTTTGATTATTCACGATCACTTAGAGAATTATTTTCACGAAAATATATAATATACTTTGGAAAAATTATTGGAGAAGAACCAGTTCCTATTGAACAAACAAAAGGAGATATTATTATTCCTATAATAAATAAACAACAAATAAACAATAGAATAAAACAAATGAACGAAAAAGGTAGAAGTAAAATAGCATATATTCATATATCAACTATACAAGTAATATTAAAAAGTACTTTTATGGGTCACAATACACCTATTCAACTAGAATTAAGAGATGATAGAATTATTAATAAAGAAGAAAGAATTATTGCCAGAGGAAAAGGAAACTTAGCCGAAGGTAAAATAAAATTTGATGTAAACATACAAATGGGAATAAGTTTAAAAGACAAAGATATAAATAAAAGTATCACTATTAAATATGAATTATTAAGAAGAACATTCATGTATAAAGGAAATCATCCTTTTACAGTCACATATCAAATAAACTATGCACTCACAAATTCACATCACAGTATAACTTTTAAAACAAGCGATATAATTTATATTGATAAACTTTTTGAACCATTACTAAGTCTTGAAGCACCAAATTTATTTTCAAAGCATAAATATATTGAAAGAACTAGAAAATCAACATCAGATATAACATCAGTATGGATACCACAAATAGAAAAACCAATCTCTGTTATGAATGGAGAATCTTCAAATACTAAAGACGAAAAATTAGAAGAAATAAAAGAAGTAAAAGAAATGATAAGATCATTAAGTTTAAAAATATGTGCGACACAAAATTACAAATGAATAATAATTACAATCAATATCATAGTAATTTTCTAAAATATTTATACTCACGAAGAAAGACTATGTTACAAGAAATAAAGATAGTTAAAGATAAACTAAAAAGAAAAGAAAAATTAATATACATTGGTTTTCAACACATTGATATAGAATGGTATTTTAAAACACTAAGAAATAGTTTAAAAGAAAACATGAAAACAATACAAATAATCAGATCAAAATTAATTATTTGTTAAAAAATGAGCTTATATCAACAAAAACTTCGAAAAACAATAAACGAGCAAAAAGAAACTATCAAACAATTAAAGATACATATTCAGGAAACTGAAATAGAATTTAAAAATGAAATAAATGTCTTTGAAAAGATACGTCTTATGAGGAGATTACGAGTACTCAATAGAACAAAAATAATTTGTGAAGAATGTCTTGAAACTACTTTAAAACAAGTCTTTTAAGATGAATGAAGAATTAAGTCAAGAATTACAAATTATTAACGCTGAAGCATGTATTCATCGTTTAGAACATATTATTCTAGACCATTACAATAAAGAAGAATTAGAACAATTATATACAGCAATAACAAATAAAATAGAATGTAATGACGATAAAGGACTAAATTATTTTCGTAATAAAATTAGAAAAAGATTCCAAGAAAAAATACGACAAAGACAAATTCAATTAAAAGAAAAAGAAAAAGAACTAGATTTTGAAACCGATAATGCATACTTAACTTTCAAAATATTATTTGAATACTATGAAAAAAGAACTAAATTAGCTACAACTAAATTAACATGGGAAAATATATGGGAAGATAAAGAAATAAATACACTACAGATTATTTTCATACCACCATTTCCAAAAGAAAAAGTAAACCAATTAGCATTATTAGTACGAAAGATGAGAATTGCAGACTGTTTAGATGAATATAGTCTAAATGCAATTAACGAAGAAGAATTAAAGAAACAATTTATAGAATATAATGAAAGAATGAAGAAATATTATGAATATGAATCAAAAGAAATAAATGATTTTTACGATGATAACGATTTTGATTATTATTTCGGAGAACCATTTTATGAAACAGATTAATTCATCATGAAATCTAAAGATAACCCAAATGCAACATTCATTAAAGTGACAATTGAAAGTAAGAAAATATTTGCATACGTCGATACTGGAGCATCAATATGTTTTGGTAAACGAAAAATATTAAGAAAATGGGAAAAATTAGAAAAACCAATGAAAATAGTAATAGCAGACAAATCAATACATAAAATATGGTATGTTGGAAGAATGATTCCAATATATATTAACCAAGAAAGATTTATTGCACCAAGCATTTATATGCATGATTCAGGTATAGATTTAATAATTGGAAACAATTTTTTAAAATTATACCAACCTTTCACTCAAACAGATAAATCAGTCATTATAAGAAATATGGAAACAGGAAAATTAGTAACAACACCAATAGTCACACAAACAGAATATATACGAATGTTAGCACGAAATATAAAATTTCAAATAGAAATATTATTAATAATGAAAAAAGAACAAATAGAAAAAGCATTAAAAGAAGTATGTAGTGAAAATCCACTAGATACTATAAATACTAATAACATATTAGTATCTATAAAACTAAAAGATCCATTAGCAGAAATAAACATACCAAATAGAATACCTTATAGTATTAAAGATGTTCAAGAATTCAAAGAAGAATGTCAACAATTATTAGAAAAAAGAATAATAAGAGAAAGTTCAAGTCCTCACTCAGCACCAGCATTTTATGTAAAAAATAATAACGAAATCAAAAGAGGAAAAAGACGAATGGTTATAAATTATAAAAAGATGAATGAAGCAACTATAGGAGATTCCTATAAGTTACCAAGAAAAGACTACATTCTAGAAAAAATAAAAGGAAATACACACTTTAGCACATTTGATGCTAAATCAGGATACTGGCAATTAAGACTTGATGAAGCAACAAAACCATTAACAGCATTTTCTTGTCCTCCACAAAAACATTACGAATGGAACGTACTACCATTTGGATTAAAACAAGCACCATCAATCTATCAACGATTTATGGATAATGTTTTACAAGGACTAGAGAATTTTTGCTTAGCATACATTGATGATATCATTGTTTTTACAAAAGGAGATGAACAAGAACATATAAAAGCAGTATCAACAGTTTTAAAAAGAATAAAAGAAAAGGGATTAATTTTATCACAAAAGAAGTCCAAATTGCTTCAAACCGAAGTAGAATATTTAGGACTAAAAATAGCAAAAAATGGAATTATTTCTTTAACAAGTAATACACAAGAAAAATTAAAACTTTTTCCAGATAAACTAGAAGATAGAAAACAACTTCAAAGATTTTTAGGATGTTTGAATTACATAGCAGAACAAGGATTTTTGAAAAATCTAGCAAAAGAAAGAAAAGCTTTACAAAAGAAAATTTCTGAAAAAATTCGTTGGGAATGGACACCATCCGATACCCAACTTGTTCAACATATAAAATCAACTGTACAATGTTTACCGGAGTTATATAACCCGGAAACAAAAGATTTTTTGATTATTGAAACAGATGCATCAGACGATACATGGGCAGGATGTATGAAGGCAATTGCAAATGGAAAAGAATTACTAGGATTAGATATTGACGGAATTCCAATCCCTCAATCTAATCTATCTATAGCACAAAATATTGATGGAAGTCAAATTCCTCAATCAAATTTAGCACTATTTAAATCATTATGTATTGACAAAGAGAAATTTCCTCAAGCAAACTCATTATTTTTCAAAGCATCAGAAATTGAAAATACAACTGTTTTGAAAACAGAAAATTTTGATTCAAAATTATGCAAATATATTTCAGGAACATTTTCAGAAACAGAACAAAAATACAGTACTCATGAAAAAGAAACACTTGCGTGTTTAAAAACTTTGAAAAAATGGAAAATTGATTTATTACAAACAAGATTTGAGTTACGAACAGACTCAAAATATGTAACAGGTTTTTGGAGATATAAATTACAAGAAGACTACTGTAGAGGTCGACTCATTCGTTGGCAACTACAACTACACCAGTTCCACCCATATATCAAGTATATAAAGGGAAGCAACAACACTCTAGTCGATACTCTTACAAGAGAATGGAGAACTTAGCAAAACAAGCACAATTAGAACTCCAGCAAAAAAGAGAACAAATTATTACTTTAGAAACACAACTAGCTATCCTCAAAAAACAAGAAGAAGAACTCACAAGCACCATAAAATACCTAACCCGAAACTCAAGTCCATCATCAACCTCAGAAACAGAAAAAATACCAACACAGTCAAAACCGTCAACACCAGTAAAACCAACACTATCAGCCTCAAAAACACAAACCTCATGTTCATCCTCACCAGCAAAAACCGAATTTACAAAAATGCAAGAAGAAATTCAAGAAATAGTCGATAATTCAAGCACTAAGAAGAAAAAATGGTACGTTATTTTTAATGGACCATTCAAGGGAATATATTCCGATTGGGCACTAGCAGGACCACACATAATAGGACACAGCGTTGCTCATAAGAGTTATGCATCCAAAGAAGAAGCAAAGCAAGCATTAGACGAAGCATACAAGACAATTACTACAGGAGAAGTTCAAACATCAAAGAGATTTATTTCTCTCAATCAGCACCGTCATAATAAAATGGAAAAATTACAAGGAATGGATTTATTAAAAATCATTCCAACCACAAAAGATAAAGCAAAAATGAAGAAACCATCAGTCAAAAAATTCCAGCAGCTATGGGATAGTCTCATACACTATGGCGAAGCACAAGCATCCAGACTTTTTTATCCAAGAGATAGAAGAGTAGGACCAAAAGCAGTATTCATGCCAGGAGCAGCACCAATGAATATTTACAACTATTATATCCATGGTTTAGCAGATACAATATACACCAACGGAGATAGCACCAAAGAATTTGAAGAATTTCCAACCAGAATCCAGAGAGTCATCAAGTCATACAATGAAGTTTTCGCAAAAGGAAGACCCTTGTATTTCAGCATGCGCTCAAGCTACCCTATATTTGACAAGGAACACAATTTACTAGTACCACGAGCGATCACCATTGCAGAACTAGGAGTCAGCTCAAATTACCCAGACAGAGACGAAGTCCAACCAGTAACACCATCCATAGAAAATTTCGTACAAGCATTAGCCGGAGTATATTTTTCATCACTAAAGCTCGGCACTGGAAGATACCAAAAATCAGAAATCAAAGTCAACAATTTCTCAAATAGTACATTAATTTATTCAAAAACAACAGGTACAAAAATTACAGACGATCATCAGAAAATCCTAGCAGAATTTGAAGAACCCTTTGAGCAATTCACAGGGCCACTAGCATTATTACCAGAAGACTTCAAGCTAGCACTATGTCAACAGCTACAAAATGTAACAAGACATGCATGCGAGTATTGTGCGAATACTCAAACAGATACTCAAATGGAAGAATGAAGAATTATTGTAATTAAAAAAAAAAAATGAAAATGAAAATGGAAAAATCATGAAGAATCAGGACCAGCGCCAGAAGACGCAGAGAAGAAGACAAGCATTATTGAAAAAAGAATCAAGAGCGACGACAGAAGAAAACAAGGAAAAAGATAAACATCGAAAAGAATCACTGACGACGCTAGAAGACAATAAAAAGAAGACAAAAGACCAAGTATTATTAAAGACGCGTGAAATGCGCCAGCACAACTGTATTCTATTATTTTTTCGCTTTTTTAGAGTGGGAGAGATGTGATAAAAAGTAGTTTGTATTTTAGTAAAAAGTTGTTTGTAAGATAGCAATAATGTAAGGGCAATCATGTAAGGCCTGTCGGCCACATAGTAGTGTGTTAGGTGTGAATTATTAGTGTCAATAATGTAGGAGGAACTATTCCTACTACTTTATGTAACTATAAATAGAGACTTAGTCTCAAGTAATGAAGTATGAGTTTTATGAGTGAAAAACCGTATGTGTTTTTAGAGATTAAATCTCTCTCTCTCTCTGTTGAAGATTTTAATCTTCTGAATAGCAGGGCTCATCAGTTGAAATGATACAGATTCGTTTCTGAATAGCTGATCACTATCCATTAGCACCTATAAGAATCCATCGCATAGCAAGCGAATTATCATTCAAAATTATCATCAATCATCACTACCTTTGTCACTAAAAGCCACCAATCCGTTCATCAAAAATCCAATCCAAAACAATATTATATAGCCCATCCATCACCAACAATATTATAATAATCAAATTCGTTTCCAATTCAAAAGAATCATACGAACACATGGACCTATATGCCAACAACCACCGTTCATCATTCAAATTATTCACAAATTTTGCAGGTACTCCTTCCGCGTTATCATTCTGGTATAAGAGCCAGGTTGTTTGTATTTTAGTAGAAGAAATAGACGATTATGACGATGATAATTTTGATTATTATTTCGGAGAACCTTTTTATGAAACAGATTAATCATGAAATCTAAAGATAACCCAAATGCAACATTCATTAAAGTAACAATTGAAAGTAAAAAAATATTTGCATACATCGATACTGGAGCATCGATATGTTTTGGTAAACGAAAAATATTAAGAAAATGGGAAAAATTAGAAAAACCAATGAAAATAGTAATAGCAGACAAATCAATACATAAAATATGGTATGTTGGAAGAATGATTCCAATATATATTAACCAAGAAAGATTTATAGCACCAAGCATTTATATGCATGATTCAGGTATAGATTTAATAATTGGAAACAATTTTTTAAAATTATACCAACCTTTCACTCAAACAGATAAATCAGTCATTATAAGAAATATGGAAACAGGAAAATTAGTAACAACACTAATAATTCACACCTAACGCACTACTATGTGGCCGACAGGCCTTACATGATTGCCCTTACATTATTGCTATCTTACAAACAACTTTTTACTAAAATACAAACTACTTTTTATCACATCTCTCCCACTCTAAAAAAGCGAAAAAATAATAGAATACAGTTGTGCTGGCGCATTTCACGCGTCTTTAATAATACTTGGTCTTTTGTCTTCTTTTTATTGTCTTCTAGCGTCGTCAGTGATTCTTTTCGATGTTTATCTTTTTCCTTGTTTTCTTCTGTCGTCGCTCTTGATTCTTTTTTTAATAATGCTTGTCTTCTTCTCTGCGTCTTCTGGCGCTGGTCCTGATTCTTCATGATTTTTCCATTTTCATTTTCATTTTTTTTTTTTTTTTTTTTTTTTTTAACTACAATAATTCTTCATTCTTCCATTTGAGTATCTGTTTGAGTATTCGCACAATACTCGCATGCATGTCTTGTTTCATTTTGTAGCTGTTGACATAGTGCTAGCTTGAAGTCTTCTGGTAATAATGCTAGTGGCCCTGTGAATTGCTCAAAGGGTTCTTCAAATTCTGCTAGGATTTTTTGATGATCGTCTGTAATTTTTGTACCTGTTGTTTTTGAATAAATTAATGTACTATTTGAGAAATTGTTGATTTTGATTTCTGATTTTTGGTATCTTCCAGTACCGAGCTTTAGTGATGAAAAATATACTCCGGCTAATGCTTGTACGAAATTTTCTATGGATGGTGTTACTGGTTGGACTTCGTCTCTGTCTGGGTAATTTGAGCTGACTCCTAGTTCTGCAATGGTGATCGCTGGTACTAGTAAATTGTGTTCCTTATCAAATATAGGGTAGCTTGAGCGCATGCTGAAATACAAGGGTCTTCCTTTTGCGAAAACTTCATTGTATGACTTGATGACTCTCTGGATTCTGGTTGGAAATTCTTCAAATTCTTTGGTGCTATCTCCGTTGGTGTATATAGTATCTGCTAAACCATGGATATAATAGTTGTAAATATCCATTGGTGCTGCTCCTGGCATGAATACTGCTTTTGGTCCTACTCTTCTATCTCTTGGATAAAAAAGTCTGGATGCTTGTGCTTCACTATAGTGTATGAGACTATCCCATAGCTGCTGGAATTTTTCGACCGATGGTTTCTTCATTTCTGCTTTATCTTTTGTGGTTGGAATGCTTTTTAATAAATCCATTCCTTGTAATTTTTCCATTTTATTATGATGGTGCTGATTGAGAGAAATAAATCTCTTTGATGTTTGAACTTCTCCTGTAGTAATTGTCTTGTATGCTTCGTCTAATGCTTGCTTTGCTTCTTCTTTGGATGCATAACTCTTATGAGCAACGCTGTGTCCTATTATGTGTGGTCCTACTAGTGCCCAATCGGAATATATTCCTTTGAATGGTCCATTAAAAATAACGTACCATTTTTTCTTCTTTGTGCTTGAATTATCGACTATTTCTTGAATTTCTTCTTGCATTTTTGTAAATTCGGTTTTTGCTGGTGAGGATGAACATGAGGTTTGGGTTTTTGAGGCTGATTGTGTGGATTTTATGGGTGTTGATGGATTTGGTGTTTTTGCTGATTTTGATGGTGTTGGTATTTTTGCTGACTCTGAAGTTGATTCTGAATTTGAGTTTCGGGTTAGGTATTTTATGGTATTTGCTAACTCTTCTTCTTCTTTTTTGGCAATGGCTAGTTGGTTTTCTAGTGAAGTGATTTGTTCTAGTTTTTGTTGGTATTGGTGCTGAGCTTGCCTAATTATTCCTTCCATTCTCGTGTGAGTGTATCAGCAAATGAGTTGTTGGTGCTCTTTATATACTTGATATATGGATGAAATTGGTGTAGTTGTAGTTGCCAACGAATGAGTCGACCTCTACAGTAGTCTTCTTGTAATTTATATCTCCAAAAACCTGTTACATATTTTGAGTCTGTTCGTAACTCAAATCTTGTTTGTAATAAATCAATTTTCCATTTTTTCAAAGTTTTTAAACACGCAAGTGTTTCTTTTTCATGGGTACTGTATTTTTGTTCTGTTTCTGAAAATGTACCTGAAATATATTTGCATAATTTTGAATCAAATTTTTCTGTTTTCAAAACAGTTGTATTTTCAATTTCTGATGCTTTGAAAAATAATGAGTTTGATTGAGGAAATTTCTCTCCGTCAATACATAATGATTTAAATAGTGCTAAATTTGATTGAGGAATTTGACTTCCATCAATACTTTGTGCTATAGATAGATTAGATTGAGGGATTGGAATTCCGTCAATATCTAATCCTAGTAATTCTTTTCCATTTGTAATTGCCTTCATACATCCTGCCCATGTATCGTCTGATGCATCTGTTTCAATAATCAAAAAATCTTTTGTTTCCGGGTTATATAACTCCGGTAAACATTGTATAGTTGATATATTTTTATTCATAATCAGAAGATGTATTGCTAGAATAATCACTAGTATCTGTGTATGCATATATTTCAATGTCTGAGTCAATATCTGAGTCTTCAAGGGGTTCATATCCTAGATTATATGCTATTTTTAATATTTCTGTTCCTTTCTTTTCTCCTTTTCTAGGACATTTATTTGCATAATGACCTTCTTCGTGACATAACCAACATTTACAATCTTTCTTCTTTGATGGACAATATTTAGAGTTATCTTGTCTTTTGTATTTTTGACGATGTTGTTTTCGATTTCTAAAATAGTTTTGTTTTGAATTTCTTTTGTAATAGTTTTTGTATTTTGGATTATATGTTTTTCTTTTCCATGTTTTCTTTCGTTTTTTATATGATTTCTGGGTACATCCATAATTACCTACTTTATCGGATTGTTTTTCACAACAAAGTTCAACTTGTGCTTCTTTTTTAGCTGTTTCTTGTAGACATTCTGCTTTGACCCATATTCTTAGTGTATTAATTCTTGCTCCTAGAGTGTCTTCTATTATTTTATCATCGTTTTGTAACATTGTTGTATATATATCTTTCACTTTGGTTGCTACGGATTCGGGGAGTTTATTGAAAAACATTTCTAGTGCTGATTTCTGCCTTGTAGTATCTAATTTATGATACTGATCAGAAAATTCACATATGAAAGAATCTAGATAACACATGTTACATATTCTAAGGTTAATTATTCTCCAATACGCGTGTTCTCTAACGGCTTCATTTGATGCTTCTTTTCCTGGAATTCTTCCAGTGAATTCTTGTATTATGCATGCTACTATATTTTTAAAAGTTATCATGGCATCTGTTGTTGCTATTCTTGATAATTCTAATTCATTTATAGATTCCAAAAATCTATAAACATTTCCTGATGTTTTGTGTATTACATAGGTAAGTAAGTCTCTTGGTTGTAATGCTCGTAATTCTTCAGTTAATTGTATCTGAGCACTTAATCTATTACTCCAATTTTGAATTCTATCGTCTATTTCTGTTTCGTAATCGATATTTAGAATTTCTTCATTCATGCTAGTTATTGGTATTTTTGGTATATATTGAGGAGGTATACGTTCCCATTTACCTTTTTTATTTCTAATCATTCCTTGTTGATATAAATATCTTTCTGTAGGTGTTGGGGGTTTATATTCAAATTGTCTATGTAAATCTTCATCTACGTATGATTTTTTTCTTTTTTGTGCAAAATTATAATTTGTATAAGAACTTTCTCCCGGATAGTTATATGGATTTTCGTATGGATTTTCATCTGAACTATAATCCTGTACTATATCTGCATCTTCTGTTGTTTCTTCGTTTGTTTCAGTTGGTATATCTAATGATGACATTAATCTGGTGAGAGTTTCAATTTGCTCTTCAAGGTTTTCCATTATGTTATTCTTAATGGTGGAGCAATTTTAAGAGTTGACTTTTTTAATAATGTTTCTTTTATTTTGGTAATAGTAGTATCTTTATCTTGTTCTTGTGTATCGACTATATTTGATAGTTGTTCAATTATATTTGCTTGATTTTGTTCTAAACTTTCGAATTCTTCTGCCTTTTTATTCAATAATATCTGTATATTATTTAACTTTTCTTGTATTGTTTTTGACATATTTGGTAATTGTCTTATTATTAAAAAACTTAGTATTTCAATTATATTATTAAGTGTTGAAATTAATGTATCTACTTTTTCTCCAATAGTTTGATTTTTATGTTCGTTATCTGTTATATTAATATTATATGTTGTTCCCTTAGGTAAATTCTGAGGTATTTTAAATAAGGTTTGATTATATGGTATAAATGGTTCAAATGATGTAATATTTTTATTATTTTCTATATTTTCTTTTTTATTAGAAAGATTTTCAGAAATATGATTCATTTTCTTTTAACAAATTATCGGATTTCTTTTTTCTCTTCGTAATTGTTCTGTTGTATCTTCTAATCTTTTTCTTTCGTATGCTAGTAATCTAGTCATTACTTTTAGACTTTCGTAAGGGCTTCTATTTTCAATTCTATTTAACAAATGATCTATTGTAAGAGTTATTTCCCTTATATCTTCTTCTAAATCTCTTATCCTTTTTTGTAATAATCTTTTTTGTAATCCTGAATCCATTATATTTTTATTTGTACTTTTGTATTGTTTATATTTTTAGACTTAATGATCTTATCATTTCTTTTACTTCTTTTATTTCTTCTAGTTTTTCATCTTTTGTATTTGATGATTCTCCAGTTGTTACTGAAATTGGTTTTTCTATTTGTGGTATCCATACTGATGTTATATTATGTGGTATATCTGATGTTGATTTTCTTGTTTTTTCAATATACTTATATTTTGAAAATAAATTTGGTGCTTCAAGACTTAGTAATGGTTCCAAAAGTTTATCAATATAAATTCTATCGCTTGTTTTAAAAGT
Source organism: Artemisia tridentata subsp. tridentata (assembly GCA_021014915.2). Lineage (NCBI taxonomy): Eukaryota > Viridiplantae > Streptophyta > Magnoliopsida > Asterales > Asteraceae > Artemisia > Artemisia tridentata. The sequence continues at coordinate 457,308,700 of CP139507.1, read as the reverse complement.
TATACTGTGATGTGAATTTGTGAGTGCATAGTTTATTTGATATGTGACTGTAAAAGGATGATTTCCTTTATACATGAATGTTCTTCTTAATAATTCATATCTAATAGTGATACTTTTATTTATATCTTTGTCTTTTAAACTTATTCCCATTTGTATATTAACATCGAATTTTATTTTACCTTCGGCTAAGTTTCCTTTTCCTCTGGCAATAATTCTTTCTTCTTTATCAATAATTCTATCATCTCTTAATTCTAGTTGAATAGGTGTATTATGACCCATAAAAGTACTTTTTAATATTACTTGTATAGTTGATATATGAATATATGCTATTTTACTTCTATCTTTTTCGTTCATTTGTTTTATTCTTTCATTTATTTGTTGTTTATTAATTATAGGAATAATAATATCTCCTTTTGTTTGTTCAATAGGAATAGGTTCTTCTCCAATAATTTTTCCAAAATATATTATATTTTTTTGTGAAAATAATTCTTTAAGTGATCGTGAATAATCAAAATTGTGTTTTTCTGATAGTGTAAAGTTTGTTCTTCTAATAGCTGTTCTATTAATAAGCGTATCTAACATAAATCCTGATTCATTTTCATGTTCATGAATAATTGATATATCTTCTTTATTAGTATTAGGTGAATTTGACATGTTGTATAATGATTTTTTAACAATATAAAGCTATTTTTATTAATTGATTTATTGTGATAAAGTATATGATGCTATATATAAAACAAATTAAAATGGTGTATGCAAACATTGTAAAGAAAATGATTTTTAAGTTGTTAAATTATATATTACTCTACTATGTTTTATATATGAATTCATAATGATTTTATAAGTTGTTGAGTCATACCTGTGTATTTGAAATTAATTTCTTTTTGTTTGCTGTTGCACCTGGTTCTTTGCTTCGTTTTTCATGCTTTTTAGCTCCATATCTTCTTGTTTAATTCTCGATGTTGATCGTTCTACTCGCTCTGATACCAGAATGATAACGCGGAAGTCTCGAATGAAGAGTACCTGCAAAATTTGTGAATAATTTGAATGATGAACGGTGGTTGTTGGCATATAGGTCCATGTGTTCGTATGATTCTTTTGAATTGGAAACGAATTTGATTATTATAATATTGTTGGTGATGGATGGGCTATATAATATTGTTTTGAATTGGATTTTTGATGAACGGATAGGTGGCTTTTAGTGATAAAGGTGGTGATGATTGATGATAATTTTGAATGATAATTCGCTTGCTATGCGATGGATTCTTATAGGTGCTAATGGATAGTGATCAGCTATTCAGAAACGAATCTGTATCGTTTCAACTGATGAGCCCTGCTATTCAGAAGATTAAAATCTTCAACAGAGAGAGAGAGAATTTAATCTCTAAAAACACATACGGTTTTTCACTCATAAAACTCATACTTCATTACTTGAGACTAAGTCTCTATTTATAGTTACATAAAGTAGTAGGAATTGGTAGTACATGAATGGAATGTACTACCATTTGGTTTAAAACAAGCACCATCAATCTATCAACGATTTATGGATAATGTTTTACAAGGACTAGAGAATTTTTGCTTAGCATACATTGATGATATCATTGTTTTTACAAAAGGGGACGAACAAGAACATATAAAAGCAGTATCAACAGTTTTAAAAAGAATAAAAGAAAAAGGATTAATTTTATCACAAAAGAAGTCCAAATTGCTTCAAACCGAAGTAGAATATTTAGGACTAAAAATAGCAAAAAATGGAATTATTTCTTTAACAAGTAATACACAAGAAAAATTAAAACTTTTTCTAGATAAGCTAGAAGATGGAAAACAAATTCAAAAGAATCATACGAACACATGGACCTATATGCCAACAACCACCGTTCATCATTCAAATTATTCACAAATTTTGCAGGTACTCCTTCCGCGTTACAATTCTGGTATCAGAGCGAGTAGAACGATCAACATCGAGAATTAAACAAGCAGATATGGAGCTAAAAAGTATGAAGAAAGAAGCAAAGAACCAGGTGCAACAGCCATCAAAAAGAAATTAATTTCATACACTCAGGTATAAATTATCAACTTTATCTTCTTTATTAATATTTGGTCGATAATTTATTAGTTATTATTAAAAAGATATAAATATGTCAAATTCATCAACTATTAATAAAGAAGATATATCAATTATTCATGAACATGAAAATGAATCAGGATTTATGTTAGATACTCTTATCAATAGAACAGCTATTAGAAGAACAAACTTTACACTATCAGAAAAACATAATTTTGATTATTCACGATCACTTAGAGAATTATTTTCACGAAAAAATATAATATATTTTGGAAAAATTATTGGAGAAGAACCAGTTCCTATTGAACAAACAAAAGGAGATATTATTATTCCTATAATTAATAAACAACAAATAAATGAAAGAATAAAACAAATGAACGAAAAAGATAGAAGTAAAATAGCATATATTCATATATCAACTATACAAGTAATATTAAAAAGCACTTTTATGGGTCATAATACACCTATTCAACTAGAACTAAGAGATGATAGAATTATTGATAAAGAAGAAAGAATTATTGCTAGAGGAAAAGGAAACTTAGCCGAAGGTAAAATAAAATTTGATGTAAATATACAAATGGGAATAAGTTTAAAAGACAAAGATATAAATAAAAGTATCACTGTTAGATATGAATTATTAAGAAGAACATTCATGTACAAAGGAAATCATCCTTTTACAGTCACATATCAAATAAACTATGCACTCACAAATTCACATCACAGTATAACTTTTAAAACAAGCGATAGAATTTATATTGATAAACTTTTTGAACCATTACTAAGTCTTGAAGCACCAAATTTATTTTCAAAATATAAATATATTGAAAAAACTAGAAAATCAACATCAGATATACCACGTGATATAACATCAGTATGGATACCACAAATAGAAAAACCAATCTCAGTAACAACAGGAGAATCATCAAATACAAAAGATGAAAAACTAGAAGAAATAAAAGTAGTAAAAGAAATGATAAGATCATTAAGTCTAAAAATATAAACAATACAAAAGTACAAATAAAAATATAATGGATTCAGGATTACAAAAAAGATTATTACAAAAAAGGATAAGAGATTTAGAAGAAGATATAAGGGAAATAACTCTTACAATAGATCATTTGTTAAATAGAATTGAAAATAGAAGCCCTTACGAAAGTCTAAAAGTAATGACTAGATTACTAGCATACGAAAGAAAAAGATTAGAAGATACAACAGAACAATTACGAAGAGAAAAAAGAAATCCGATAATTTGTTAAAAGAAAATGAATCATATTTCTGAAAATCTTTCTAATAAAAAAGAAAATATAGAAAATAATAAAAATATTATATCATTTGAACCATTTATACCATATAATCAAACCTTATTTAAAATACCTCAGAATTTACCTAAGGGAACAACATATAATATTAATATAACAGATAACGAAGATAAAAATCAAACTATTGGAGAAAAAGTAGATACATTAATTTCAACACTTAATAATATAATTGAAATACTAAGTTTTTTAATAATAAGACAATTACCAGATATGTCAAAAACAATACAAGAAAAGTTAAATAATATACAGATATTATTGAATAAAGAGGCAGAAGAATTCGAAAGTTTAGAACAAAATCAAGCAAATATAATTGAACAACTATCAAATATAGTCGATACACAAGAACAAGATAAAGATACTACTATTACCAAAATAAAAGAAACATTATTAAAAAAGTCAACTCTTAAAATCGCTCCACCATTAAGAATAACATAATGGAAAACCTTGAAGAACAAATTGAAACTCTCACTAGATTAATGTCATCATTAGATATACCAACTGAAAAAAACGAAGAAACAACAGAAGGTGCAGATATAGTACAGGATTATAGTTCAGATGAAAATCCATACGAAAATCCATATAACTATCCGGGAGAAAGTTCTCATACAAACTATAATTTTGCACAAAAAAGAAAAAAATCATACATAGACGAAGATTTAGAAAGACAATTTGATTATAAACCCCCAACACCTACAGAAAGATATTTATATCAACAAGGAATGATTAGAAATAAAAAAGGTAAATGGGAACGTATACCTCCTCAATATATACCAAAAATACCAATAACTAGCATGAATGAAGAAATTCTAAATATCGATTGCGAAACAGAAATAGACGATAGAATTCAAAATTGGAGTAATAGATTAAGTGCTCAGATACAATTAACTGAAGAATTACGAGCATTACAACCAAGAGACTTACTTAACTATGTAATACACAAAACATCAGGAAATGTTTATAGATTTTTGGAATCTATAAATGAATTAGAATTATCAAGAATAGCAACAACAGATGCCATGATAACTTTTAAAAATATAGTAGCATGCATAATACAAGAATTCACTGGAAGAATTCCAGGAAAAGAAGCATCAAATGAAGCCGTTAGAGAACACGCGTATTGGAGAATAATTAACCTTAGAATATGTAACATGTGTTATCTAGATTCTTTCATATGTGAATTTTCTGATCAGTATTATAAATTAGATACTACAAGGCAGAAATCAGCACTAGAAATGTTTTTCAATAAACTCCCCGAATCCGTAGCAACTAAGGTGAAAGATATATATACAACAATGTTACAAAACGATGATAAAATAATAGAAGACACTCTAGGAGCAAGAATTAATACACTAAGAATATGGGTCAAAGCAGAATGTCTACAAGAAACAGCTAAAAAAGAAGCACAAGTTGAACTTTGTTGTGAAAAACAATCCGATAAAGTAGGTAATTATGGATGTACCCAGAAATCATATAAAAAACGAAAGAAAACATGGAAAAGAAAAACATATAATCCAAAATACAAAAACTATTACAAAAGAAATTCAAAACAAAACTATTTTAGAAATCGAAAACAACATCGTCAAAAATACAAAAGACAAGATAACTCTAAATATTGTCCATCAAAGAAGAAAGATTGTAAATGTTGGTTATGTCACGAAGAAGGTCATTATGCAAATAAATGTCCTAGAAAAGGAGAAAAGAAAGGAACAGAAATATTAAAAATAGCATATAATCTAGGATATGAACCCCTTGAAGACTCAGATATTGACTCAGACATTGAAATATATGCATACACAGATACTAGTGATTATTATAGCAATACATCTTCTGATTATGAATAAAAATATATCAACTATACAATGTTTACCGGAGTTATATAACCCGGAAACAAAAGATTTTTTGATTATTGAAACAGATGCATCAGACGATACATGGGCAGGATGTATGAAGGCAATTACAAATGGAAAAGAATTACTAGGATTAGATATTGACGGAATTCCAATCCCTCAATCTAATCTATCTATAGCACAAAGTATTGATGGAAGTCAAATTCCTCAATCAAATTTAGCACTATTTAAATCATTATGTATTGACGGAGAGAAATTTCCTCAATCAAACTCATTATTTTTCAAGGCATCAGAAATTGAAAATACAACTGTTTTGAAAACAGAAAAAATTGATTCAAAATTATGCAAATATATTTCAGGTACATTTTCAGAAACAGAACAAAAATACAGTACCCATGAAAAAGAAACACTTGCGTGTTTAAAAACTTTGAAAAAATGGAAAATTGATTTATTACAAACAAGATTTGAGTTACGAACAGACTCAAAATATGTAACAGGTTTTTGGAGATATAAATTACAAGAAGACTACTGTAGAGGTCGACTCATTCGTTGGCAACTACAACTACACCAATTTCATCCATATATCAAGTATATAAAGAGCACCAACAACTCATTTGCTGATACACTCACACGAGAATGGAAGGAATAATTAGGCAAGCTCAGCACCAATACCAACAAAAACTAGAACAAATCACTTCACTAGAAAACCAACTAGCCATTGCCAAAAAAGAAGAAGAAGAGTTAGCAAATACCATAAAATACCTAACCCGAAACTCAAATTCAGAATCAACTTCAGAGTCAGCAAAAATACCAACACCATCAAAATCAGCAAAAACACCAAATCCATCAACACCCATAAAATCCACACAATCAGCCTCAAAAACCCAAACCTCATGTTCATCCTCACCAGCAAAAACCGAATTTACAAAAATGCAAGAAGAAATTCAAGAAATAGTCGATAATTCAAGCACAAAGAAGAAAAAATGGTACGTTATTTTTAATGGACCATTCAAAGGAATATATTCCGATTGGGCACTAGCAGGACCACACATAATAGGACACAGCGTTGCTCATAAGAGTTATGCATCCAAAGAAGAAGCAAAGCAAGCATTAGACAAAGCATACAAGACAATTACTACAGGAGAAGTTCAAACATCAAAGAGATTTATTTCTCTCAATCAGCACCATCATAATAAAATGGAAAAATTACAAGGAATGGATTTATTAAAAAGCATTCCAACCACAAAAGATAAAGCAGAAATGAAGAAACCATCAGTCAAAAAATTCCAGCAGCTATGGGATAGTCTCATACACTATGGCGAAGCACAAGCATCCAGACTTTTTTATCCAAGAGATAGAAGAGTAGGACCAAAAGCAGTATTCATGCCAGGAGCAGCACCAATGGATATTTACAACTATTATATCCATGGTTTAGCAGATACTATATACACCAACGGAGATAGCACCAAAGAATTTGAAGAATTTCCAACCAGAATCCAGAGAGTCATCAAGTCATACAATGAAGTTTTCGCAAAAGGAAGACCCTTGTATTTCAGCATGCGCTCAAGCTACCCTATATTTGATAAGGAACACAATTTACTAGTACCAGCGATCACCATTGCAGAACTAGGAGTCAGCTCAAATTACCCAGACAGAGACGAAGTCCAACCAGTAACACCATCCATAGAAAATTTCGTACAAGCATTAGCCGGAGTATATTTTTCATCACTAAAGCTCGGCACTGGAAGATACCAAAAATCAGAAATCAAAGTCAACAATTTCTCAAATAGTACATTAATTTATTCAAAAACAACAGGTACAAAAATTACAGACGATCATTAGAAAATCCTAGCAGAATTTGAAGAACCCTTTGAGCAATTCACAGGGCCACTAGCATTATTACCAGAAGACTTCAAGCTAGCACTATGTCAACAGCTACAAAATGTAACAAGACATGCATGCGAGTATTGTGCGAATACTCAAACAGATACTCAAATGGAAGAATGAAGAATTATTGTAATTAAAAAAAAAAATGAATGAAAATGAAAATGGAAAAATCATGAAGAATCAGGACCAGCGCCAGAAGACGCAGAGAAGAAGACAAGCATTATTGAAAAAAGAATCAAGAGCGACGACAGAAGAAAACAAGGAAAAAGATAAACATCGAAAAGAATCACTGACGACGCTAGAAGACAATAAAAAGAAGACAAAAGACCAAGTATTATTAAAGACGCGTGAAATGCGCCAGCACAACTGTATTCTATTATTTTTTTGCTTTTTTAGAGTGGGAGAGATGTGATAAAAAGTAGTTTGTATTTTAGTAAAAAGTTGTTTGTAAGATAGCAATAATGTAAGGGCAATCATGTAAGGCCTGTCGGCCACATAGTAGTGTGTTAGGTGTGAATTATTAGTGTCAATAATGTAGGAGGAACTATTCCTACTACTTTATGTAACTATAAATAGAGACTTAGTCTCAAGTAATGAAGTATGAGTTTTATGAGTGAAAAACCGTATGTGTTTTTAGAGATTAAATTCTCTCTCTCTCTGTTGAAGATTTTAATCTTCTGAATAGCAGGGCTCATCAGTTGAAACGATACAGATTCGTTTCTGAATAGCTGATCACTATCCATTAGCACCTATAAGAATCCATCGCATAGCAAGCGAATTATCATTCAAAATTATCATCAATCATCACCACCTTTGTCACTAAAAGCCACCAATCCGTTCATCAAAAATCCAATTCAAAACAATATTATATAGCCCATCCATCACCAACAATATTATAATAATCAAATTCGTTTCCAATTCAAAAGAATCATACGAACACATGGACCTATATGCCAACAACCACCGTTCATCATTCAAATTATTCACAAATTTTGCAAGTACCCCTTCCGCGTTATCATTCTGGTATCAAAGCGAGTAGAACGATCAACATCGAAAATTAAACAAGCAGATATGGAGCTAAAAGACATGAAAATTGAAGCAAAGAACCAGGTGCAACAGTCATCAAAAAGCGAAAAAAAGCGATTTTATGTGTTAAAATTTTTTTTGTTTCATCTCGGCCCTTCCATCTAATGTTTTTCCGGAAAAAAATTTGTTTCAGCCTTCTCACAAAAAATTTTCTAGCTCCGCCACTAGCGGTACCCAACGTGGTTTGAGCAGGGCTGTCGCAGCATGTGCCACTATTACAAAAGGGCCCCTTACCTTAGAAATGTATAGCTAAAATACGTACAATAATTTCATATCACAGTTACATGTTGCGTTGATTATTATGTGAAATCGAATTATGTCATGTCAGCTATCAATAAAAAAAGTATACCATTTTCATTAAATGTCACATTACAGATGGCAAAAATTAGGGGCGTTCACAATTTGGGTAATATGTAATCGAAAATCAAAACTGAGTCGAATCGAATAAAACCGAACTGAATTTGCAACCAAACCGAATTTGCTAAAACTTTTTTTTTTTTTTTTTTTAGAACATCAACTATCTATCTCACAATAAATATATCTCACATGTCCTAAGCAGGATTAGAACTCACAACCATTTGGTTGGAAAGCTTCTCACATAACAAGAGGTATCATTGGCACACAAGCCCTTTGGTCGAATTTGCTAAAACTGAACCGAACCGAATTAAATAATCGGTTTTTGGTTTGGATATGGTCTTGGCAAAATGAAAACCGAACCGAAAACCGAATTCACATAAATATATATATATATATATATATATATATATATATATATATATATATATATATATATATATATATATATATACAAAAAAAACTTTTAAAACTCTTTCCTAGTATAAATATACGTAGTAACATTTTTTAAGTTTGAATTTATTTTTGTGCTAAAAATCTATATAAACAAATGAAAAAACGGATATGAATTATGTAATTCGGGTTGTTCGAGTCAACCCGAAAATTGAACCGAATTCAAATTCGGTTTTTGGTTCGGTTTAATCTAATTTGAATTTAGTTCGGTTGGTTTTATCCAATTTTTTTTACTGAACTAACTGACTAGAATAAACCAAACAACCCGATAACCGAACCGGTGAACACTCCTAGCAAAAATAAACAAAGGTGTTGGACTGGGCTGCATACTATTGGATCATATTTGAGGCCTCTAATAGATGTTGGGTCCTTGATTACTGTTTGTGTGATAGATTTGTGATGTTTAAAATAATAGTTAGCTTACTTGGAAGAAAAGCGGAAAAAAAAAAAGTGTTGTTAAAGAAATCAAACCTCAGAATTTCATGATCACACATACGTATTTTTTAATATAAACCGTACTCTTCCTGTCTACGTTGCATCATGCATAATCAAAGTCGTCCTTTTAGATCAAAACATGACCCTTTAGGATGCCAATGACCAAAACTTGGAATTCCTTTGAGGTATCTGAAAGTTCTATTAACACCTAATAGGTGTGATAGTGATTCCCTAGGGTTAGCTTGGTCCCTCGCACAAAAACATGTAAAGAATTGCATGTTTGGTCTGCTTTTAATTTGCTACATCGGAGACCCAATCATACCTATGTATTGGGTTTCATTTACTAGTTTCAAGATAAATTAGGCCCCAAATTGTTAGGAGGTACAATTGTCGTTTTCACTAATGTCTAATTAGACAAGCGTATTTCTTTAATAAATCTCTAAGATATTTTTCTTGATTAAAGGAATTGTTCAACATAAAAACCAAAAAAATAAGTTAGTTAACCCATCATGCTAATTTCATAATGTTTGGTCATTAGGTTTGTAAACAATTTGCAAAGTTTCTCATTCGTTGACCCAAATATTATGTCATCCACATATATTTATAGATCTTACAAATCTATTTTCAATAAGATATTCAAGAGATTTTCATACCATGTTCTTTGAGCTTGCTTTAACCCATGCAGGTATTTGTCAAGCTCGCAGACATACTGGAGATGATTATTGTCTTAATTCCATGTGGTTGATTGACGCAGACATGTATCTGACAGACCGCAGAGTTTTTGTCGGCTGAATATGGTAAAAATATCCTTACACCTTAAAGCCTTTCCATTGGAGCAGATGATATCCATCCGATAAAGCCTAAAGTCTTTGTATTGTAAGTTTTTGTAACAACTAAATTAAAGTAATGTGGTAATCTATAAGAATCAAAACATCTAAAACAAGTTGGTATCCCAAATACAAAAAAATAATGTTGTCTTATGTTACCGAAAGCACATTCTTGTCGGAGGTCTCTCTTGAAGCATTGAGATTGGGTATGTTGGTGTTTGCATATCCTACCTCTCTTATACCTCGCTTTGGTGGAATTTGGTATGCTGTTGTTGTCTTCTTTATCCCGAAGTAAGAAAGTCATTGTGAATTATCTCAAAGCTTATCTTGTGATACCCGAATCATACACGATTTGTGTTGGGCCAAAGAGTTTTCCCAATTGACTCTAATAGTAATTAAACATAAAATACTTAGTTAAGTTTACTCGCTAAAATGAAATCAACATGTGTTGTATAAAGCTCTGTCACTAACTAGCTTCAAGGACATCGAAGACCATATGAAGATACACTTAGTATTACCGAGTAAAGTACTTGAGCTGAAGACAATATCAAAGTTAGTGAGATCGAATAAATTAAAGTCTCACTCAGTGATATACTTTCTCTGAGTCACGAGACATGAATTAGGCATGAACTTCCTTAACACAAAAATGAAAAGTCACTTTTGCAAGGAAGTAAAACAAGTACAATAGTAGTTGATAAATAGTGAATAGTTGACTTAACTATTTAATAAAATACATCATAAGTGAAGCCACATATAAAAACATTAAATAAAGGCCAAAGTGTATTTTACTACCCCAAACTTGGTTAAACGAGTTTTATACTACCTCAAACTATTAAAGGTGTACCTTAGTACCCCATACTTGTAAACTCGATTGTTTTAGTACCTTGACTCACTTGGACTCCTTGACTCAGTTTTTCTACGCAAGGGTCGGACATTAACACTCTGTTCTCAAGTTTAAATTTTAAAGAAGAGTTAATTACATAAATGGTCACTGTGGTTTGACCTTTTTTTCACTTTCAGTCACTAAAATTTTTTTTTGACTGGTTCAGTCACTTTGGTTTGCATTTATTTACCGGTCCAGTCCAATTCCGAATAAAGTGACCAAAAAGCCCTTGTCATCTTCTTTTGCAAATGAGTAAATTACATAAATGGTCACTATGGTTTGTCTATTTTGTCACATTGAGTCCATTAGACTAACGGCCATTAGTCCTTTATACGTTTTAGTTCATATTTACACGTTTTTGTCCGTTTTTACACGTTTTTGTCAGTATTTACACGTTTTCGTCCGTATTTAGACGTTTTCGTCCGTATTTACACGTTTTCATCCGTATTTACACGTTTTCATCCGTTTTTACACGTTTTCTTCAGTTTTTACACGTTTTCGTCCGTTTTTACACGTTTTTGTCAGTATTTACACGTTTTCGTCCGTATTTACACGTTTTCGTCCGTTTTTACACGTTTTCATTCGTATTTACATGTTTTCATCCGTTTTTACACGTTTTCATCAGTTTTTACACGCTTTCGTCCGTTTTTACACGTTTTTGTCAGTATTTACACGTTTTCGTCCGTATTTACACCTTTTCGTCCATTTTTACACGTTTTCATCTGTTTTTACATGTCTTACAATACTTATCTACCTACACGACACACATATTACACATGAAATAAATGACCATCACTTTACAAATAATTTAAATCCTAACACTAACCCTAATATTTCTTACTGTATAATCACATAATAAACTCTCAGCCACACACACTCTTATCTGAAACAAGTAAAGTTGCAGCCACATACACTCTCATCTCTAACCCTAATATTTCTTGCAGCCACACTTATACCACTTCTATCTCATTTCTTTCTTCCTCGCAACAGGTTATACAACCGATGGTCCTCCATCTTCGCCGGAAATCAAATCTTCCCCGTCCCTACCAGAAATATCTTACCTGTGGTAGATTCGCCGGAGGTGCAGTCGACAAAGGTCTGATTTTGACCGCCAAGATCCGATTTTGACCAATTTTTTACTGATTTTAACCAAACCGATTTTTTTGAGCGATAAGTGAAATATCGTATCGATCGACCGCCGAAAAGTGATATATCATTGATATATCGGCCGCGAAGACCGATATTTACAACACTGGTAAATACTGATCAAAACATGTAAATACGGACAAAAACGTGTAAATACGGATGAAAATGTGTAAAAACGGACGAAAACGTGTAAAAATGGATGAAAACGTGTAAATACGGATGAAAACGTGTAAAAACGGACAAAAACGTGTAAAAACGGATGAAAACGGGTAAAAACGGACAAAAACGTGTAAATACGGTCAAAAACGTGTAAAACGGACAAAAACGTGTAAAAACAGATGAAAACATGTAAAAACGGACAAAAACATGTAAATACGGTCAAAAACATGTAAAAACGGATGAAAACGTGTAAAAACGGACAAAAACGTGTAAAAACGGACAAAAACGTGTAAAACCGGATGAAAACGTGTAAAAACGGACAAAACGTGTAAATACGGTCAAAAACGTGTAAAAACGGACAAAAACGTGTAAATACGGACAAAAACGTGTAAAAACGGACGAAAACGTGTAAAAAGGGACAAAAACGTGTAAATACGGTAAAAAAAACGTGTAAAAAACGGACAAAAACGTGTAAATACGGATGAAAACGTGTAAAAACGGATAAAAACGTGTAAATACGGTCAAAAACGTGTAAAACGGACGAAAACGTGTAAATACGGATGAAAACGTGTAAATACGGATGAAAACGTGTAAAAACAGACAAAAATGTGTAAAAACGGATGAAAATGTGTAAAAACAGACAAAAACGTGTAAATACGGTCAAAAACGTGTAAAAACGGACAAAAACGTGTAAATACGGTCAAAAACGTGTAAAAACGGACAAAAACGTGTAAAAACGGATGAAAACGTGTAAATACGGATGAAAACGTGTAAAAACGGACGAAAACGTGTAAAAACGGATGAAAACGTGTAAATACTGACGAAAACGTGTAAAAACGGACGAAAACGTGTAAATACGGACGAAAACGTGTAAATACGGACGAAAATGTGTAAATACGGACTAAAACGTATAAAGGACTAACAGCCGTTAGTCGAATGGACTCAATGTGACAAAATAGACAAACCATAGTGACCATTTATGTAATTTACTCATTAGCAAAAGAAGATGACAAGGGCTTTTTGGTCATTTTATTCGGAATTGGAGTGGACCGGTAAATAAATGCAAACCACAGTGACTGAACCAGTCAAAAAAAAAGTTCAGTGACTGAAAGTGAAAAAAAGGTCAAACCACAGTGACCATTTATGTAATTAACTCTTTAAAGAATGAAAGGGGATGAGATGGGAAGGGCAAAGTAAGAGATGACATAATGAAGAAAGTGGTTATTTATTTTTGTGTTCTTGAGTTTATTTTTTAAGTAGTAAAGAAAGAATATGAAACTACCAAAATTACCAATATACTCTCAAAACTATGTAGATTAATTAATTAATTTTTGCACAAGATGAGAAACAAACATAATAAGTGGTTGGTTTATACCTCACACATAATCACAAAATCAGTCATACCCGCACACCATTATAGATACGCTACTATATACATGCTTAAAAGTATATGTATTAACAATCACATTTCTCATAATAAAATTAATCACGCTTTACGCAATGCATAGTGATAACAATTAATAACTAAAAAAATAAAAGGTACCACAATAATTGGTTTACTTTGCATAGTGATAACAATTAATAACTGAAAAAATGAAAGGTGCCACAATCATTGGTTTATTTTGAGATGCATAGTGGTAAGGTAACAATTAATAACTAAAAATGAAAGGTACCACAATCATTGGTTTACTTTGAGATAAATGAAACGCAATGCATAAATGAAACGCAATGCATAGTGATAACAATCATTGGTCATTTACTTTGAGATAAATTTCATGTGACAATCATTGGTTTTAGACAAAAAAATAAACTAAATAAAAAAGTTTGTTTATGAGAAATGACATTGATTAAAATACATAGCTGCCAAAATCGGTCTCGGTGTGAAAATAAGACGTAAACAAATGGAGCCGTAATTGACTGATCGTGATTCGTGAATGATAAATGAGGATATAATAGTAATTTAATAAAAGCTCATGTTGTTAGTTACCCACTTCCCCTCCTAATCCTCCCAATTTTGGGAGGAACACGTATACACAAAAAAACCCATACTTTCCCTTCCTCTCACCTTCCCTTACCTTACCTTTTCCTCTTAAAAAAAACTTAAGAACACCTTTTTTTCAATTTCCCTTCTCATCCTTTATCTTTCCATTAAAAAAAAAAAAAAAAAAAAAAAAAAAAAAAAAAACCCTTAAAAACAGAGCGTAAGGTTAGGTACGTACGTCTTTTTTTCTTTTAAGTTTGAACTTTTTACTTGTATGCTTATGTTCTCCTTAACTAATTATAAACTCAAAAACTCATGTTCTAACTGTTGGAATATGTGAATCATATGAAAGCTATAAACACATAATATCATCAAGAACACGCAGCGGAAAGATCTACAAGAACAAGTAATTAATTAAACTAAATAGACACGTACCTTATTGATTCCTAGCAAGAACAAGAAATCCCTTCAACAAGAACAAGTTATATAAACCCTAATTGGGATTATATATGGATCAACTAACACCAAACACACTAGCTAAAATAAGCTAGTTACTCGCTCTTGTACACACGTAATCTAGCGTTCCAATGAGAAAAGCTAGGTTCAAGAATCACAAACAACACCAACACTTGTAAGCAATTTAGATCGACCAAGTTCTAGTGAACTTAAAAAGGGATCGACTAAATATATACTTGGAGAAGAAGAGGAGAAAGAAGTTGGCAAGTTAGGGATTCAAGATAAGGTGTAAACCAAATACAAGTGAATTGTATTTATAGGCAAACCCTAAAACCCCAAACTTGCTCCCTACTCCATCATGAACCGACCACCCAAGCCCAAGGGGAGGGTTCGGCCGATCCAACCCATTCCATGGGTTTCTAGATCCTTCTAACTCCCTTTTGCATAATTAGTCCTTTAACGGTCGTTATCTCTAACCCCGTTAAGTTCTAACCGTCGTTAAGTATTTTGTTTGTGAAATGAATAAATAAATACATAAAATATATTTAATTATTCAACCATTGGAACTCTCACGTTATTGTGTGCAATCCCGAGTCTCGGGTTCGAAACCAGACATACGTATATTAAAAGTTATACATTAAACCTAACAGCTCCCACTTGGATAACGATTAATATAGTAATGACATGGGCTAGTCTAGCTTAACAGATCCCAATGCCCCCAGCTCGATCCGAGTAAGGTTTTCCTGGAAAAACCACGTGATGATTTAATCATCATACTTATCCTTTTGTCGCTAATACCGCGTTAATATGGATATGGATCTTGGTCATTCCATAATTAACTATAATTTCTCGTTTATACATAATTGAACAAGATTACCAAAACATCTTAACGTCTTCCAGATAGACTTTGGGCGTGCGCACGCAAACATCTTGTTAATCATACGAGTGGCCAAACAGTATTAAACTTCAACACAAAGTTGAAGGAACAAATCCTTTATTGACTGCGAGCATAACCCTCGAACTTCGCATCACTTCTGAAAATAGCCCTTATAACTACCTTTTACGGATAGCGTTAGACTATCTCACAGAAAATGAGCTAGATCCTCGGCAATTATCTGGCATCTCAAGTCTGAGGATAAATATTCATGATATACTTGATGACTATGATCCATAAAGTATAAACATGTGGTTGGGATAAGTCCTATATTCAATTTATCCAATATTGAATATCATGTGACATTGGTGTCTCAACCTTACAGTACATTCTACCAATCCTCACATTTGTCTTAGTTCAATAATATTCCCATATTATTAATTGACAACGGACTATTTAGAATAAATAAATTATTCACGGATTTAAACATACAAATATAGGACACAAATATTAATAATGATAATAAACGTTATCCGCAATTTATTTCATTAAAATAATAATCGTTTACACGTCCCTATCGAAATACTAATCCAATAGATTTACATGAAACTATCTGCTAAACGAAGACCAATACCCTGAGCATGACGAGTAAACGTCTCCTTCGGTAATGCCTTCGTGAAAGGATCAGCCAGATTGTCATCTGTGTGAACTTTGAGTACTCTTATTTCACCATCATCGACTTGTTCTCGAACATAGTGATACTTTCTTTTAAAGTATCTGGCGCCCTTCATAACTCCATGTTCATTGGCGAATGTGATTGCAGCAGAGTTGTCGCAATACACATTTATAGGTAATTCTATTGAAGGCATCACTCCAAGATCCTTAATGAATTTCCTTATCCAAACAGCTTCTTGTGCTGCTTCCGATGCAGCAATGTACTCAGCTTCTGTAGCAGACATGGCCGTTGTACTCTGCTTCTTACTCTTCCAGTCCACAGCTCCTCCATTTATGACAAAAACGTAACCCGTCTGAGACTTCGTATCATCTTTATCAGTCTGAAAGGACGCATCGCAGAAACCTGTAACATTCAGTTCTGCGTCTGGATTTCCCCCGAAAACTAGAAACATATCTTTAGTATTCCTTAAATACTTAAGAATGTTCTTTACAGCATGCCAGTGATCTTTCCCTAGATTCTGCTGATAACGACTGGTCAAATTTTGAGCGAACGCCACATCTAGCCTTGTACATCTAACTGCATACATGATAGATCCTACTGCCGAAGCATACGGAACTTTCTTCATGTATGCCACCTCTTCAGGTGTAGAAGCACACATTTCGCTACTTAAGCCATGTTCTACTTGCATGGGCAAATATCCCTTCTTGGAATTTTGCATATTGAATCTCTTCAATATTTTATCCATGTAAGCACTTTGGCTTAATCCGATTAACCGTTTAGATCTGTCTCTATAGATCTTGATTCCAAGGATATACGCTGCTTCTCCTAAATCCTTCATGGAAAAACAATCACATAGATAATTCTTAACTTCATCAAGACTCGGTATGTGATTTCCCATGATTAATATATCATCGACATATAGGACAAGAAAAGTAGTGCTACTCCCACTAACTTTGTGGTATACACATGGCTCATCGAAATTTTGAGTAAATCCAAACTTCTTGATTTCCTCATCAAATTTCTTATTCCATTGACTGGATGCTTGCTTCAATCCATAAATGGATCTTTGAAGTTTGCATACACGCTCAGGAAATTTTGGATTCACAAACCCCTCAGGTTGCGCCATATAGATGTCTTCATCTAGGCGACCATTTAGAAAGGCGGTTTTGACATCCATTTGCCAAATCTCATAGTCATAGTAGGCAACTATGGCTATAAGAATCCTAATAGCTCTAATGTCGGCCACAGGAGAAAATGTCTCCTCATAGTCAACACCGTATGTTTGGGTAAAGCCCTTGGCTACCAAACGAGCTTTATAGGTGTGTACATTGCCATCCATGTCTGTCTTCTTTTTGAAGAGCCACTTACACCCAACTACCTTAGCATTGGGTGGAAGGTCTACTTCAATCCAGACTTTATTGTCTTTCATGGATTGCATTTCCCCATCCATGGCTACCTGCCATTTATCCTTTTCAGGACTATTAATGGCATCCCTATAACTAGTTGGTTCATCAAGATGATCCCCTAGTATAGTTTCCTCACCCTCTATGTTTAAACATAGACGGTCAGGAGCCTTTGTAGATCTTGAAGATCTACGGATGGGTACCACTTCTACTTCAGGTGGAGGACCTAAACTTTCAGGTTCCACAGAAAGTGTGTTAGTGCCTTGAGAAGGTGACGTATCTTCATGATCATTTTCTAGATCATACACTCTCCCACTAAATTCTTGAGATATTAGATTATCCTCAAGAAATTCACCGTACCTAGCCACGATGACCTTATTTTCAGGTGGGAAGTAAAAGTAGTAACCCTTCGTTTCCTTAGGGTATCCTACGAAGATACACTTAACAGATCTTTGTTGGAGTTTGTCAGGTGAGTCACGTTTAACAAACGCCTCACAACCCCAGACCTTTAAGTAAGAAAAGTTGGGAGCTTTTTCGGTCCATACTTCATATGGAGTCTTATCAACCTTCTTAGTTGGAATCCTATTCAATATGTGAACAGCCGTTTCAAGAGCATAATCCCAAAAGGATAAGGGAAGAGTTGTAAGATTAAACATGGATCGTACCATATCTAACAAGGTACGATTTCTCCTTTCAGATACACCATTTTGCTATGGCGTATAAGGAGAAGTGAGTTGTTGCACAATGCCACACTCATTTAGATAATCCTTAAACTCTTGGCTTAAATACTCACCATCACGATCGGATCGAAGTGCCTTAATCTTCTTTCCGAGTTGTAATTCTACTTCATTTTTAAAGACCTTAAATGTCTCAAAGACTTCATGTTTATGTTTAATTAAATAAACATAACCATAACGACTATAGTCATCCGTGAAGGTCAAGAAGTAGGTAGCACCTCGTTTTGAAACGTGTCTAAGTGGACCACACACATCCATGTGTATCAATCCAAGTAGATCCGAAGCCTTTTCCATATTGCTATGAAAAGGTTTCTTTGTCATCTTCCCAGATATGCAAGATTCGCATTTATCAACTGATTCATCATTGATATTTTTCAAAAGCCCATCGTGTTGCAGCTTTTCCATGCGTTTCTTGCTTATGTGAGCAAGACGACAGTGCCATAAATAAGACGAGTTCAAGTTAGACTTAACTCTCTTATTTCCGATGCTATACATAGAATTATTTCTATTGGATACATGGTTCTCCATGTCAATTTCAAACACACCATTTAATGGAATAGCATTAAAGTAAAAAACAGAATTTAAAGAAACAGAAATTCCATTATCATTAAAAGTATGCTTAAAACCCAAATCCAATAACAAAGAAACTGAAACGACACCTCTAACAATAGAAGGTGCGTAATGACAATTGTTTAACACTAAAATTAAACCAGAAGGTAAAACTAGCTCAAAAGTCCCTATGGCTTCTACTGCTGCACGTATTCCATTTCCCACGTACAAGTAGCATTCCCCATAGTTCAGCTTCTTCGCTCCTCTAAGCCCCTGCGATGTATTACAAATGTGAGTACCACATCCTGTATCATATATCCAGGCATTTTGCTTACAAGGAAAAGAAAACAATTCAACCATAAAAATACCTAAAGTGCTGGCACCCTGCCCAGCCTTGGCATTCTTATTCTTGCGACACTCCTCAAGTAGCAATGGACAGTCCCTCTTCCAATGTCCAGGAGTATTGCAGTGGTGACAAGCAGCCATATCCTTTTTTGGATGATCCTTCTTGGGAGGAGGATTCTGCTTCTTTGGCTTTTGCTGATAAGTCACAATTAGCTTGCCCTTGTTAGCTTTGCCCTTTCCTTTCTTGTTCACATGCTTCGGTTTACCGGGCTTAGCTACTCTACCACCTCTAATTGCCATAACAGCAGGTGTAGGAGCTTTCTTAGTGAGTCCCTTCTCATGTTCAATGAGCATTGCATGCAATTCATAAAATGTCTTCCCCTTGCAATGCATGTTAAAGTTGCGCACGAAGTCACCATACAATTCCTCATTGAGGGATTTGTTGATGAGGCCAACTTTAACGTCTTCCACATACCCGCAATCAAGTGCATCTAATTGGTCAAGATAACCTTTCATTTCAAGCACATGAGTACTTACGGGTGTTGTTGCTTCCTGCTTGCACTTGCCTAAGTTGTCAAGTACATCATACAATTTAGCCATGGGAGGTTTCTGAAACATGCGTGTCAGTTCCTCAATCATGTTTTTCGGGCCATATTTCTCAAACTGTTTTACCAGCTGGGTGTCCATTCCCGATAGTATGAGACAAGCCGCATCATTGTGCTTGTCATAAGCTTCATTTAACTCCCTAAGTATTTCATTAGGCGAGTTAGCAGGAGGAGCAACCGGAAGGGGCTTAGTAAGACATTCATAACGTTTGGCAATCCTAAGAACAAGCCTTAGATTGCGATACCAATCGTTGAAATTCTTAGTCCCAGTCAATTTCTCTTTTTCAAGCATCATCTTGAAACAAGAGGTTAAGTTTGACGAGTTTCCGGGTTGGGCCATTTCTACAGAAAAAGTTCAAAAGTTAGTACTTTCGATAATAAACATTTCAAGAAAATTAAACACCCATTGGTTTTTATTAAAAAAAAAACCATTTAATTTTCACTGAAAACTAGGATCCTAATTGACGCCGTTTCATTACATCAGCTTTGGCTGCTAGCAATGAAAGTGCTCAATAAGGTACGGGATCACCCAATTGCCAATGTCAAATTGCAACTCCTAGAAATCTTGGGACTTACATTATATTGCCAACATCAGTTGCAAAATGTAAGCATGTTTCATCCCCAAATCTTTATGCCTTGGCGCCGTTCCATTACATCAGCTTTGGCTGCTAGTAATGAAAGTGCCCAATTAAGTTAACCTACTTAAGAAACTGTAAATTGACGTCATTTTATTGCATTCAGCTTTGGCTGCTAGCAATAAAAGTACTCAATTTTACCCTTAGACAACCACCCTTTGAACATCAACATTCAGCTTTGGCTGCTAGTGATGTAGGATGAAACCTTAGGTGTTTCTTTTTGTAGTTGGGTGGCATATTACTTAAATTTAAAGGGTAATAAATTTTGATGTGTAAAATCAAAAAAATATGTACAAAGATGTCATGCATTCATCTTTGTATCATATATGTTTGCAAAAACAAAACCGTTTACTCATTCGTAGCTCAAATCATCAAATTTTTTAATTGAGGCGTTGAGCAAATTACAACATTGCCTTAAGATGCTTCGTACTTTTTCATGGTGTACTTGGTAAGTCTATTATTGACGCACAGGCGAGCGGAGGGACGACAGCCGCCGAAGCTGGTTAAAACCGTGCCCCTCTAAGGTCACAATTTAATGTGAACCAACCTTAAACCCACTTTATAGTTTGTCGATAATAGGTCCGCCGCTTCGACCACTTTTGTACAGTCGTAACCAATCAACTAAAAAAATATGATTTTCTTGCTAAAACAATTTTATGTAGTAATTTATTAATTGCTAGTCTCGCCTGGGAGCAAATTACCGTGCGAAGCGAACCACTATCGACACATAAGACTTGGCAATAAATAAAATTACTATAAAAGGTTTCATAGTTATTAGTCTTATATATTTTTTATTTGAAAATTACCCTCTTTTGTAATTACAATCCATCATAATATTAAACACAAAAGATCAAGTAATTACAAAAAAATAAATAAACACATAATAACAAATATATGATCATCAACGATATCATATAGCCACATGCAAACCTTTTCCAATAAATCCTAATATTAATTCTATGTGAAATTTTAAATGTATGTAATTAACAAAACTCCCATTGGTTTTCGAGCTCATTGTGCCCAATGGTCCACAGACGCCAAATAACTTGGCCGCGTCAGTTTTGGTTAATTAGATACCACATTGCACATAACTTATTAATTAATATATATTGAGGTCTTCCCCAATTTAAGATTTATTATTCAAATCATGTAGCAAATAATTCAATCAAACATACAAATCATACCATGACAAAATATGCAAGATTTTGTCATGGATTCCATATTGATCACATAATCATGTAGTCCATATTATTATGTCAATATCTTGTACGTCTCTAATTAATTAATGACATCACATACGGTATTCACTAATTAATCCCTAAAAATTTTTCATGCAATCCTAGGGTTTCTACAAGTTTTAATAGAAAAGCTAAACCCTAAAAAAAATAACCATGTGGGTGTCGACCCACTTGGAACCAATTAGGGTTTTTAGATCAAAACCCTAAAATATAATTGCATGTATCTAATCAAGATTCAATTTTTAGGTTTTAGTAATTAATTACAAGTTCAAAACGAGGCTCATGATGCCACTGTTGGAATATGTGAATCATATGAAAGCTATAAACACATAATATCATCAAGAACACGCAGCGGAAAGATCTACAAGAACAAGTAATTAATTAAACTAAATAGACACGTACCTTATTGATTCCTAGCAAGAACAAGGAATCTCTTCAACAAGAACAAGTTATATAAACCCTAATTGGGATTATATATGGATCGACTAACACCAAACACACTAGCTAAAATAAGCTAGTTACTCGCTCTTGTACACACGTAATCTAGCGTTCCAATGGGAAAAGTTCAAGAATCACAAACAACACCAACACTTGTAAGCAATTTAGATCGACCAAGTTCTAGTGAACTTAAAAAGGGATCGACTAAATATATACTTGGAGAAGAAGAGGAGAAAGAAGTTGGCAAGTTGGGGATTCAAGATTAGGTGAAAACCAAATACAAGTGAATTGTATTTATAGGCAAACCCTAAAACCCCAAACTTGCTCCCTACTCCATCATGAACCGACCACCCAAGCCCAAGGGGAGGGTTCGGCCGATCCAACCCATTCCATGGGTTTCTAGATCCTTCTAACTCTCTTTTGCATAATTAGTCCTTTAACGGTCGTTATCTCTAACCCCGTTAAGTTCTAACCGTCGTTAAGTATTTTGTTTGTGAAATGAATAAATAAATACATAAAATATATTTAATTATTCAACCATTGGAACTCTCACGTTATTGTGTGCAATCCCGAGTCTCGGGTTCGAAACCGGACATACGTATATTAAAAGTTATACATTAAACCTAACACTAACACATTTATTCACGTAGTTCTACATTCTTCGTCTCACCATATTAGCAACTGGATTCCACCATGAGGAATTAAAATAAAACTAAGTAAGCACATTAGTAATCAGTAGGTTTAATTCACACAAAAAAGAGAGTAATGAATGTCTTATAAACAGTAACATAAAATGAAGATACATCAAAACGTTTAAAGATATAAATAGAAAACAAACACCACAACTCCATATCACAATATGCACTGGTCACATACTAGCCAAATAATCCCAAATGTACAATCAATTAATCTCATCTATGCACCGTAATAAAGCTGAAGGGTTGACATTACTAGTCACATACTTGTAATTCTTTTCAATGTGTTTGCGGCTATTCATGTTCTCCATGAACAGTATATTAATATCAATCAATTGAGCGCTCAATATCGTCTATGATGCCCAAACGTAATGTCCAACCCTTACGTCAATAAGAAGTTTAAAAAACTGAGTCAAGGGCTCCAAGCTTGTCCAAGTAGTCAAGGGTACTAATACGACCGGGTTTACAAGTATGGGTACTAGGCTACACCTTTAATAGTTTAGGGTAGTATAAAGGGCAAATGACAAAAAATGCATTGAACTTGACACTTTTTATCATTGTATGTAGCCAACTATTTTTCGTCTCATTGTAAAACTAAACTTTGATTTTTTGTCATTGTATGTACGAGTTCCGGCGTGTCAATGCCAGTGTGTCTCTTTGTTACACATAAGCTGCCAACGTGTCAAGGCCAACTATTTTTTTTTCATTGTAGCACAAAACTTGACATTTTTTATTATTGTATGAATTCACGTCAACTAAACGTCGCATCATTATACTAACGGCCGTTAGTAAATAACTTACAATTTCGTTTTCTTACGTTTTCATACATTTTCATATGTTTTCGTTCGTTTTCTTACGTTGTCGTCCGTTTTTATACTTTTTCGTCCGTTTTTACACGTTTTTGTCCGTTTTTACACGTTTTCTTTCGTTTTTACACGTTTTCGTCCATTTTTTTCATTTCGTCCGTTTTCGTAGTTTTTACACGATTTTGTCTGTTTTTTATACGTTTTCGTCCGTTTTTACACGTTTTTATACGTTTTCGCCCATTTTCGTCCATTTTTATACGTTTTTATATGTTTTCGTCCAATTTTACACGTTTTTCATCCGTTTTTATACGTTTTCGTTCTTTTTTATATGTTTTCGTCCGTTTTTATACGTATAAAAATGGACAAAAACGTGTAAAAACTGACAAAAATGGACGAAATAAAAAAATGGACGAAAATGTGTAAAAACGGACGTAAACGTGTAAAAACGGACGAAAACATATAAAAACGGATGAAAACGTAAGAAAACAGACAAAAACGTGTAA
Source organism: Artemisia tridentata subsp. tridentata (assembly GCA_021014915.2). NCBI lineage: Eukaryota > Viridiplantae > Streptophyta > Magnoliopsida > Asterales > Asteraceae > Artemisia > Artemisia tridentata. Next base: position 457,284,298 of record CP139507.1, on the reverse strand, counting down.
AAACGTTTGAAAACGCGAAAAAATGGATGAAAACGTGTAAAAACGGACAAAAACTTATGAAAACGGACAAATACATATGAAAACCTAACGAAAACGTATAAAAATGGACGAAAATGGGCGAAAACGTATAAAAACGATCGAAAACGTGTAAAAACGGACGAAAATATATAAAATCGGATGAAAACGTGTAAAAACTGACGAAAACAGACGGAATGAAAAAAATGGACGAAAACGTGTAAAAATGGACGAAAACGTATAAAAACGGATGAAAACGTAAGAAAACGGACGAAAACGTGTAAAAACGTATGAAAACGCAAAAAAATGGATGAAAATGTATGAAAACGGACGAAAACGTGTAAAAACAGACGAAAACGTAATAAAATGGACGAAAACGTATGAAAATGTATAAAAACGTAAGAAAACGGAATTGTAAGTTATTTACTAACGGCCGTTAGTATAAAGGACTAATGATGCGATAACTGACGTGGATACATACAATAACAAAAAGGGAAATGGTATTAACACGCAAATTGACGCATTTGACCCTATCACTTCTTTAACCAAATGTTTTGCCAATAACATTCAAAAGTCAAAACTCAATTATAACTCCGGCCAAAACTCCATTTTCTTTTATACACATTTAACCTTGAAATCCTAAACAATATTTCATACAGTTTCTTTTCTTCCTGTTACAGTGGGCACCTACACTACTCGCCACCTCCATTTTTACGGCGACTCCATTTGCAGCCACTTCGATTTATCAGAATATATAAGGGGTTCCCAATCCCTTACACCGCCGCCACCTAACCTCGACTACATATATCCAATTCGTTCATATTTAATCATTGATTTAGAATATAAAGAATATCAAGAAACAACACCAATAGAGATTCTGTCATGAATAACATTTTTAAAAAAATATAAAAAAGTTCACAAATGAATAACCTGTTTCATATATATTTGTACGTGTTACACAACAATTGGCATTCTTTTTTGAAGGATGTTTGTACGTTGTTACGATGATAAATGGCTACAATATCATATACTACATATTATTATTGTAAAAATAGATCATCAACTGAGACGGTCATTGGGTGCCGGAATTTGACGATAAAATAGCAAAATCATATATAATTAAAAATATATGATTCAGAATATTGGATACACCAAGACATGAAAATCACGAGGGTTAAATGAGCAGTCAAAATAAAGTGCCAATGAAGCGGAAGAGAAAAAGATGTAATGGAGTTTAGGAGTTGCCGTAATGGCAAAATGAAACAAAAAACATTAAATAATATGCAAGGGTATATTTGACAGTTCACTCTAAACTTCCGTGTATGAATAAAACTTCTCCGTGTAAATATCAGTTCCCTAATAAAAAGTGTCAAGTTTTGTGTTACAATGGAAAAAAAAGTTGGCCTTGACACGCTGGCAGCTTATGTGTAACAAAGGGACACGCTGAAAATCGTACATACAATGACAAAAAATCAAAAGTTTAGTGTTACAATGAGACGAAAAATAGTTGGCTACATACAATGATAAAAATGTCAAGTTCAATGCATTTTTTTTTCTTTTCATTTGCCCTAGTACAAAACCCGGTTAACCAAGTTTGGGGTAGTAAAACACACTTTGGCCTTAAATAAAAGATGTGCCGCTTCACCATATGCTTGACATTTAACCCACTGCAATATGTGACTTACACTTTATTATTTTTATATATTACAAAGTCTCTAAAGAGATAATGCATAGATTCTTTACACAAAAATAATACAAATGTATTATTGTGAAATAATCCTCCTCTCCTAATAAATATCATAAGCTAAGCTAGCAAGATTTGATTCATTTTTAAGAGAGTTTCATTTGTTATTCAATTGAGATAATTTTCGTCAACTATTCTTGTAATTTTTTGATGCATTTCTAATAAGAATTATGCACTTAAAAGTACAAATGATATTTTTCCAACATGTTTTAAACTTTAATATCTTGTTGTTAAGCTCTAAGAGTTATTATGTCAAATGCCTCTTTGTGTAAGACTCTTTTTAACTTCTTAAACTTATTCTTTCAGAACGAACAATTTGGAGAAATATCCGATATTCGGTTGTTGAATCACCCTTTTCCCAACAAAAAAAAAAAAAAAAAAAAAAAAAAATCTTCGCCCTTACCTCACAAACCCGGAAATATCCGATATTCGGTTGTTGAATCACCCTTTACCCAAAAAAAAAAAAAAAAAAATCTTCGCCCTTACCTCACAAACCCGGAAATATCCGATAATTATATTGCTAAACTATATATGTATTAGGAAAAAGTGTGGGCCTCTAAGTTAATTACATAAATGGTCACTGTGGTTTGGCGGTTTTTTCTCTTTAAGTCACTGAAGTTTTTTTTGACTGATTCAGTCACTGTGGTTTGCATATGTTACGGATCCAGTCCATATCCGAATGAAATGACCAAAAAGCCCTTGTCATCTTCTTTTTCAAATCTTTTGACAATTAAGTAACAACCGTTAGTCCTTTAGACTAACGACCGTTAGTAAATAACCAAAAATTTGGTTTTCTAACGTTTTCGTCCATTTTTACACCTTGTTGTCCGGTCTTTATACGTTTTTGTCTGTATTTACACGTTTTCGTCCGTTTTTACACGTTTTCATCTGTATTTACATGTTTTCGTCCGTATTTACACATTTTCATTCGCATTTACATGTTTTCGTCTGTTTTTACACATTTTCGTCCGTATTTACACGTTTTGGTCCGTTTTTACACGTTTTCTTCGGTATTTACACGTTTTCATCCGTATTTACAAATTTTCGTTCTTATTTACACGTTTTCGTCCGTTTTTACACGTTTTCGTCCGTATTTACACGTTTTCATCCGTATTTACACGTTTTCCTCCGTATTTACACGTTTTCCTTCGTATTTACATGTTTTCGTCCGTTTTTACATGTTTACATCCGTATTTACACGTTTTCATCCGTATTTACGCGTTTTCGTCTGTATTTGCACGTTTTCGTCCGTATTTACATGTTCTCGTCCGTTTTTACATGTATTCATCCGTATTTACACGTTTTTGTTCATTTTTACATGTTTTCGTCCACATTTACACCTTTTCGTCCGTTTTTACAACATTTTGTTCATTTATTGATAGAATTGATGATACACTTAGGATGTTAGTCTTATATAACGTGTATGAGATACTTTGAGTGGATATAACTAAGTATGCGGAATCTACTTAGTTATACTTAGAAGAATAATTGTGTTGTGTATATGAATGGAACAATGTATTTAGTATGAACAATGAAGACTTGAGAATAAACAAAATGATTCAATATTATTTATGAATAATACGAGTGATCTCCTATCACTAGGGTTTACAACCTTGAATCTCTATGAATAATCTTAGTTCTCTATTCGTACATAAACTCTAACCCAGGATATCCTTTTATAGACCAAAGATTCCTGTACAAGATGACTATAACTCTAATTATATAAGATATTCACTAAATCTTTTCTATAGTTATCCTATTACACGTTTACAAAACATAAGCAGTACTAACTTCTTGTACTGGCAGTACTAACTGACTTAGTACTGTTAGTGTTATCTTCCATCAGTACAAACTTTAAGCTTGTCAGTACTAACTGTTAGGTTTAATTCCCAACAATTCTCCCCTAAACTTATGATTTCTCTCCAAATCACTAAGTTTCTTCTAATTAAACTTCACCTCTGATGATGGGGGGATTCTTCCAAACATTACCAAGTTAATCTTTTGGTGCTTGCTTTTCTTTGCTCTGCAAGATCAAACATTCTTCTGACTAACACATCTGCCATCTCTGAATCAGCTTCAACTTCCAGTTTTGAATACACTAAGGTAACCAACACAGCTAGTCTGAGAGGGTAGTCTTTTTCTAGTAACCAGTATATCTCCAAACCATCCTTAGTAGAAATGCTATGAACTCCACATGTATCAAATAGCTTCCAAGAAACATCTTTGATCTTAGCTTGAAATCTCCATATTGCTTCTCCTCCATCTGGTTCATAAATCCTCTTCAACTGTACCCATAGTTCCTTATCTTTGTCTTCAAGAGGATCTGAAATCTTGAATCTTTCCTGTACCAAACTCCATAACTGATTAAGGTCTTCTCTGTCAAATCCCTTGAGCAAATCTTCAAACAACTTGTACTTCTCAGTTGTTCCTCCAACTCTTATAATTTTCCACCCTTTCATCCTTCCATCTGTGAATACTTCCCAATCTATAATAGGGTGTTTTGCTTGGAGTGTTCTAACATTTGTAGATTCTGGAACTACTACAATCATGTTCTTGAGCTGTCCATCTGTCAAATTCCCAGTTGCAATCTTTTGTTTCTTTAAAGTATCTGACTCTTACACTTCTGGTCTTCTTTTCTTTCCTTTAGGATCTTCAGAATCATATATGAACTCTTTTGGAACTGGCTTGTTAATTCTTGCATAAGCTTCATAATAAGCTTTTTCAATCTCTGCATCTGATCTTCTTTTAAAATAACTTTGCTTCCAAAAGGCTTGATTCTTCAAATAACTCTTCATGAAACTTATTTGCTCTTTATAAGAAGGCATCTTCTTCTTATAACCTTTCTTCTGTCTATCCTTGATTTTCTGCATAAGATCATCTAAAGCCACTTCCTTATTCTTTGATAGAATGAAATTTGTAAGCATTTCTGACCTTGCTTCCACACTTAGACTTTCATCTGACACCAATTGAACTGCTTTTGCCTTCACAATGGGATCAGTAGCAATTAAATATTGGATCTGTTCTTCAAATGATTCCTGAGCAATAGCAGCATCTGAAACCATTCTTTCTTTTTCCAATCTTTGAGTTTCCATCCATTCTGCTACTTCAGCTTCATACATCTTCTTTGCTACTTCTTCATCAAAATCTATTTGTGCTTGAGTCTTTGGCTTGATCTTCTTTTTCTGTGGCTCATATTCAACCATAATAGCCTTTCCCTTATCCTTAGTAGTTTGTACTGCTTCTTCAATTCCAGCAGTATCTTTTTGATGTTGATTAGTACCACTTTGCTCACTTTGTTCACCCATATCTTCATTACCATTTCCACTAGCAGTACCTTCTTTCTCATCACCATTTCCACCAGTACCTTCTTCAAAATCCATGGTCCTCCCCTGAGTTTGTGATTCAGCCTTTCTTGATTTCCTCCCCTGTTTGGGAGAATCATCACCATCATCTGAACTATCATCTGAACTTGAAGAACTAGTAGAAATCACCATCTTTGATCTTTTGGACTTCTTTACTTTAGCTTCCAATTTCTTTACTCTTGTAGTTAACTTGGTGTAGACTAAGGCAAAGTTCTTCTTGTGACTAGTAAGCTCTTCCTCCAGACTTTCCACCTTTTCAGACAACTTGGTACAGAGAACCATCAATTCCTTAAGTTTAGAGCTGCCCTCATCACTTCTAGCTGTGTTACCTACTAGGAGAGGTAAATCAAGGGGCATAGATTCAGTTTCTACCCTAGTTAGACTAGGATGTACTCCTGAACCACCCATTTGCTCCATGTGGCTTGGGATTTCATCACCTGTGACACGTCTTGTAGGACTTGGCACATTAGATGTTGCCATGGTAGGGGTCTTAGGTATGGTTACACTGGCCTGCTTAGCAGTATGTAAGCCCCATCCATACTATCATGAAAGATAGGCTCATCTGCTTCAAAGGTATGAGTAGGAGGACTTGACTGAGCAATCATAGTCTCCTTTCTGGTTCTTCTCTTATATGTTGTGGTGATTGGGGGTGTATGAGTTATTGTTGGCACCACAATGGATGTGTGTTGGGGCTCAGTTAGGTTGACTGACCCTTCACCCTGATCAATCATTAGCATCTCAGGAAAGAGAGGTATTACTACCCCATTAAACAGTCTACTTGCCATAGCCATGTTTTGAATTTTTTTTTTGCTGAAGGCAAGGTGTTGAAAAAATTTCTTTATGTTGCTTAAGCAGATTCTTTTTCTTATTCAAAAGGTTTGAACAAATCTTGGATACATAAGAAACTTTGTTTTACTTTTCACATTATTGACCATACTCTCAAATATGAATTTTGAAAATTTGAAAACTCTATTTGTTGACAAACATATGAGAGCAATAGCAATATTGCTACTGAATTGCTCCCATGATGTTCTTTTAGGACTCAAACAATGCAACAGAGTATCTATCAAAAATCTCCATTGAGGGGAGAAACATGCTTTTTGAAAAGTCAATTTAAGGTTGGATGTATCATACCCCATTCTAGCAATTTCTTGCCATATTTATGTGTTTGGCAAGTCATTGATTCCATCAAAATCTTCTAACTTAAGATGTCTCCTAATAGAAGATTCAGAAACAATGAAAGATATGCCATCCACTTTAGAGTGAATTTCTATGTCTCAATCTTCACTAGTTTTGACAATAGCAGTTTGCCAAAACCGTGTGATTTGAGAGACAAAAATAGTAGGGGAAACAGTTAAAGCATACCCTATATGAGAGTTGTTGAGAAAATCCACAATCTCATAGAATTTTGGTCCATCCCCTTCCTCTGTTTTCTCAAGAAAAGCAACCTGGTTGTGCGTCTTGACAAAGTCCAAATTAGCCATAATATTCTCAGTAAAAATTGATTTGACTGTGGTGAATAGTGAAAATTTAGGTTAGAAAGTAGAAGATGAAAATGAGATGAGATATTATTGAGAGAGTATTAGGGTTTCTATTTGACCGACTTAAGGAATAAGTTAACTTTTATTTTAGGATAAGATTATAATAGAATAAAAGTTAAAATATCTAGAAGAGGATCCCTTAAAAACCGTAACTTAATCAGTAAAAATCGCAACTAACTTCCAACGGCTAGTTTCTAAACAAAAATTAGTTACTGACACAATAGTTACAACGGCTAGTTCAGCAGTACAAACCTTTTATCAAAAAAATTCAAAGAACAGTATGAACTTATATGGATTTCAAAAACATTATAACTCACATATAGTTTTTAGCAAACTATCAGCTATTAACGGATTTGATGTGTCTTTACCAATAGCCGTTTGCTTTGGACTAGCCAACTCTTCACTGTTAGATATGGTGAGTTGATAACCATATAGTTTTTGGTAAACTATCAACCATGAACGGATTTGAGAAGTCTTTACCAGAAACCGTTTGCTCTGGACTAGTTGGTTCTTGATGTGGGTTAGACATGGTGAACCAATAACCATTTGTTGTGTGCACAGATCACACACTTTGAGCTCCAAAGCATCTCATCATCTAAAGCATCAAACACTCAATTCACAAACTCTAATCAACCTGCAATTGTTAGTCCAACAATAGAAAACAAGGTGCAAAGCACTTGTCTCATGACAAAATAAGTATATGACTAACATGGCACACAAACAAGGAATTAATTTCCTTGGGGAACCCAAGCTATCACTGACTTAGGTTTTCCTCTTGCATCAATATAATTAAACCTTTTCAAAATAGTTGGTGCACCATTGGATTGAAGTGGTCTCCAAACCCATGATGCTGATGCATTAATACCATTGCCCATCTTTCCCTTAGCAGTGTTTTTAAAACTACCAGTATTAACTGCTTGCCTAGCAGTATGAACTGCTGGGTTTACAATTGCAACCTTAGGTTTCCAAATTTGTTTCTTTATCACTGCATTGTTATGAAATGGTCTTCTAGCAGTTGATGGTGCAGATTTGAAAAATGTTTTTGCACTTTGAACTGCTTGTCTTGGGTAAAAAGTCTGATTTGGTCTGGCAGTATGAATTTCTGGTCTAGCAGTATGAACTGCTCTTGGTCCAGACCTCAAAAGAACTGATCTAGGTATCATTCTAGCATTGGAAGGGTGAGTTTTAAGTCTTTCTGAGGTCACCCTATTGTTTGAATACCTAGTTACCCTATTGTTGCAATAGGCTGCAAGATGGTCAAACTCTCCACAATTAAAACAAGCTTTTCTATAAAAGGCAAAGTCATCACCTAGTTGGTGAGACTTGAGGTTGTTCCAATTCCTTTGGTTACCTCTGGGCTTGTGTGTGGTTCTATACATTTCAGCATACCTAACTGTTTTCCTAGCAGTATTAACCTTTGACTTAGACCTAACAGTTGTATTCTTGACCACCTTAGGAACTTTTGGCTCCTCTACCTTAACACTATCAGGCTTAATCTTATCCTGATCACTCTCATCATCATCAGAAGTCCAATCCTCTATGGTTGGAGCATCTGAGTCTCTAGCAGATGACACCTTGTCATCAGAGAGTGATTTATCACTTGCACTCTCAAAATTTGCACTTACTTCTACAGGTTTCTCAACTACTTCCTTTTCTTTTGGTTTTGGTCCATATTCCATCTTAGGTAGTTGAAATTCTTCCAGACCTGTATGTTCTAGGTCAATACCTGGAGGTGTAGGTATTCCTCTATAAGGAGGTGGAATAGACTTATAACCTAGACCTGATTTAGCCTTGTTGATTATTTGACATTCAATTAACTTCTAAACTCCTTTTAATGTATACTCTAAAGTATCTACACTTAATTGAATGTTCAACTTAGCCTATTTCAACTTATCCAATTCATCTTTTAACACACTAATTTTAGCATCTCTAAAAAATATATCCCTTTTAAGCACAGCTACAGTATCAGAAAAAGTAGACTCATTACTCTTATAATGAACAATTTACTCTTCTAACACAGCTAAACCCCTTTTATGATTTGCTAGATTAAAATTGGTCTTCTTTAGCTCTATTCTCTGTTCATCATAATGTTTCCTAAGAGTTTCTAATTCTTTTAAAACATCACATGATTTAGAACACTTAGAAACTTGTACCTCAGAGTCTGAGAAAGCCATGAGAGCCATCTCCGTAGGTGCTGCTTCCTCTTCTGCAATGTAGCTCCAGTCAAACCCTAAGCCATCAATGGCCACCATAGCCTTTGAGCTTGAGTCTGTAATCTCCACAACTCTTGTACCTGTTGACTTGCCTTCATAACCCTTATTCCTTGAGTCCTGCTGTTTGGGCTTCCTGCACTCCCTTGAAAAGTGACCCATCTTGTGGCAATTATAACACTCAATCTTTGACTTGTCATAACCAGCAACATCATTGCTATTTATGATTATCTTCTTGCCTGTTCTCTTCAAAAATCTCTTAGCCCTCATGCTAAGAAGAGAGAGTTGCCACTTAATGTCCATCTCTTCAATATCATCATCATTGATCTCCTGAAGGTCTTCATGAGTCAACATGGTTCCATTGTGCTGAGTAGTCAGGAAAGCACAATAAGTATTCTCATCCTGGAGTCCATTAGTACTGTTTGAAGTACTAGCAGTACCAATATTTGAACTAGTAGTACCAACTGCTCCAGCAACTTGCACTTCTTCCACTGGACTTGAGGTACTGGGAGTTGACACAAAGGCCAAATTCCCAGAGCTTGAGCTTGAGCTTGTTCCAGCAGTCTTCTTCGCATCATGCTCCACTATCTTAAAATTGCTATAAAGATCCATCAGACTCATAGAATCAATGTCTGGTTTGTTTTTCCAGACAACAACATGCATAGCCCATTCTGATGGTAAACTCCTCAGAAATTTAGAGTTGAGATCTTCCTGAGGTATCTCAATTCCAAGAATAGCAAGCTGACTCACAAGCTTCTGTAGCCTGTTGAACATATGATCTAGTGACTCATTGCTTGTTGATGAGAAGTTCTCAAATTGTTGCTTGAGTAGAGTTTTCTGAGTCTTTTTGGTGGCATCATTCCCACCAAATCTTACAACAATTGCTTCAAATAATGACTTGGCATCCTTGAACTTGCTAAAGTTCAGGAGTTGTTCATTGGGTATTGTCATCATGAGTATACTTCTTGCCTTTATGTCATTCTTGTGCTGGACCTTTTCTTCAATAGTAATAGGCTTTGTCTGCACTGTTGTCACAAATTTACCATCTTCAATTGTTGTTGTGGTTGTAGGCTTGAATGAATTCCCTTCTTCTATGATCTCCCAAAGTGCATAGTCTTGCACTTGGAAGAATTGTTCAATTCTTAATCTCCACATATCGAATTCATTAGGCTTGAGCATAGGTAACTTAGCAGCAACATTGGTTGTGGTAGTCTCCATGTCCATCTTTCTTTTTGAAAACGTTCTTCTGGATCTTCTAGTTCACAGTATCAGAACCTGGCTCTGATACCACTTGATAGTATTGATGATACACTTAGGATGTTAGTCCTATATACCGTGTATGAGATACTTTGAATAGATATAATTAAGTATGTGGAATCTACTTAGTTATACTTAGAAGAATAATTGTGTTGTGTATATGAATGGAACAATGTATTTAGTATGAACAATGAAGACTTGAGAATAACCAAAATGATTCAATATTATTTATGAATAATACGAGTGATCTCCTATCACTAGGGTTTACAACCTTGAATCTCTATGAATAATCGTAGTTCTCTATTCGTACATAAACTCTAACCTAGGATGTCCTTTTATAGACCAAGGATTCCTGTACAAGATAACTATAACTCTAATTATATAAGATATTCACTAAATCTTTTCTATAGTTATCCTATTACACGTTTACAAAACATAAGCAGTACTAACTTCTTGTACTAGCAGTACTAACTGACTTAGTACTGTTAGTGTTATCTTCCATCAGTACAAACTTCAAGCTTGTCAGTACTAACTGTTAGGTTTAATTCCCAACATTTGTGCATGTTTTCGTCCATTTTTACACATTGTCGTCTGTTTTTGCACGTTTTTGTTCGTTTTTACATGTATTCGTCCATTTTTACACGTTTTCGTCCAATCTTTATACGGTTTCGTAAATATAAAAACGTGTAAATACGAATGAAAATGTGTAAAAACGGACAAGAACGTGTAAATATGGACGAAAACGTGTAAATACGGATGAAAATGTGTAAAAATGGACGGAAACGTGTAAATACGGACGAAAACATGTAAAACGGATGAAAGCGTGTAAAATTGGATGAAAACATGTAAATAAGGATGAAAAAGTGTAAAAACAGACGAAAACGTGTAAATGCGAATAAAAACGTGTAAAAACGGATGAAAACGCGTAAAAACGGACGAAAACGTGTAAATACGGATGAAAACGTGTAAAAACGAACGAAAACGTGTAAATACGGATGAAAACGTGTAAAAATGGATGTAAACGTATAAATACGAACAAAAACGTGTAAAAACGGATGAAAACGTGTAAATACAGACGAAAACATGTAAATAAGGACGAAAACGTGTAAATACGGATGAAAACGTGTAAAAACGGACGAAAACGTGTAAAAACGGACGAAAACGTGTAAATACGGATGAAAACGTATAAAAATGGACTATAACATGTAAATACGGATGAAAACGTTAAAAACAGACGAAAACGTGTACATACGGACGAAGACATGTAAAAACGAACGAAAACGTGCAAAAACGGATGAAAATGTGTAAAAACGGACGAAAACGTATAAAGGACTAACGACCGTTAGTATAACGGACTAACGGCCGTTACTTAATTGTCAAAAGATTTGATAAAGAAGATGACAAGGGCTTTTTGGTCATTTCAATTCGGATATAGACTGGATCCGTAACAAATGCAAACCATAGTGACCGAATCTGTCAAAAAAAACTTCAGTGACTAAAAGTGAAAAAATGGCCAAACCACAGTGACCATTTATGTAATTAACTCTATTATATTGTATGACAAGTGAACCAATAATGTAATTGTTGATTTTGACTGTGTTGAAACTCAAACGTCTTTAGGATTGAAGAGAGTGATGCCTAGTGTTTGTTATCTTATGTATTGAGTTTTTTCTCTTTATTTTGCATATTTATAGTTTTGGATTGAGATTTTCTCATGTTCAAATGAACATGACAGGTTATGTTGGCCAACTAAAAACAAATTCATGAAATGAGGGTCCACTTTTTGGTAAAAATTAAAGACTTACTTTTTTATTTACTCTCACAACATACTCAACTTGACCTCTGCATGTTCACTTAGAACACGAGGGGATCTTAATCCTATAGTTTTTGGGGTATGCGTGCATCATTTGTTGGAAATTAGAGTTGGTAGTGAGAGAAATTTGTGGATAATGACCTTGTCGTATAGACTAAACAAATTTTAGTAGTGTAATACATGTGTGAAGTGATCATTCTAACTTATTTTTTATTAATGCTAGACTACCATACATGTTACAGCGTGATCATTGATACATAGCTCCGTAACATTAATGGAAAATTTAGTTTTAATTTATTCATGTTGGGTAATCATGGTTTTTAATCTTTTTGCCGATCGTTCGTTGCAAATTAAAGTTGGTGAAGTGTTAGTGAGATTAAGGGATATGCAGTTTCTTTTTTTTTGAATAAATTTTGTTTTGGTTAAACAGACTAGAGAACCTTTTCCCTTAAGTGATCATAAAACTGTTGTTATTGGTGAACTTGTTCACTTGGATCTTTGGGGTCCTTATAAAGTTAAAAGTAAAGTGGGTCACATATATTTTTTAACTGTTGTTGATGATTTCACCAGGGTTGTTTGGGTTTACTTACTTAAAAGTAAGCATGAGGTGTTTGATTGTATTCAAGTTTTTTATAATCTCATTAGAACACAGTTTGAGAAACGTGTTAAAATTTTTAGAAGTGATAATGGAACTGAATTTGTTAATAATCAGTTTAATAAGTTTTGTTACACCAGACATCTTGTGCTTACACACCTCAATAAAATGGGGTTGTTGAAAGGAAACATGGACATCTGTTAAAACTTGCCAGATCCCTTATGTTTAAGGGGGGATTGCCTTTATACTTATGGTCTGAATGAATTCTAACTGCCACTTATCTGATTAACAGATTGCCATCTTCAGTGCTGAGTGGAAATTCTCCTTACAATCTTGTCTTTAATGAAAAACCTGTTTTAAACCATTTAAGGACTTTTGGTTGTCTTTGTTTTGCTACTATACTTACTAGCAATGATAAGTTTAGTAGCAGAGCAGAAAAGTGTTTCCTTGTTGGGTATTCTAACTTTCAAAAAGGTTACAAAGTTTATAGTCTTGAAAGGAAACAATTTATCTTTTCTAGAGATGTTAAATTTTTTGAAAATGTGTTTCCTTTTAAGATTAAAAATGCTTTTGCTACTCCCGACCCTCTCAGCCAGGGTTTGAATCATGCTAACTTCTTTGATGAAGTTTCATGTGATAACCCTAACACACCCAATGATGACAATATTCAAACTGGTGCCCCTTTGGGTAATAATAATCAAGATAATCATCATGTGGGTGAGGGTAGCAACTCTCTGCATGGCAGCCCAACTATTGACCATAAAGAGAGTGATTTGGGGCACTCTCCTGGTTCCAATGAGGTTGCCAGTGTAGATGAGATGGCTGCAACTCCTTTTGGTGTGACAGAAGTCCCTTTCCGGAACAAGCAGCATGAACATCTTTTCAGAATAATGATCAGCTTTCTTTAAGAAGGTCTGATAGAACATCTGTTTTTCCAAATAAATATAATGAATTTGTTGTTGATTCCAAAGTTAAGTTTGGTCTTGAAAAATTTGGGAATTACTCAAAACTTAGTTCTGAAAACTTTTGTTTTGTGTCTGAGTTGAATAAATCTGTTGAACCAAAAACTTATAGACAAGCCTGTAAGGATCAGCATTGGAGAGATGCAATGGACAAAGAGATGCATGCTCTTTACAGTAATGATACTTTTGAAATATGTGAGTTGCCTAAGGGTAGAAAGGCCATAGGAAATAAGTGGGGTTTTTAAAATCTAATATAAGTCCACAGGAGAAGTAGAAAGATATAAGGGTAGATTAGTTGCCAAAGGTTTTAATCAAAAGGAAGATGTTGATTTTGATGAAACCTTTTCTCCTGTTGTGAAAATTGTTACTGTTAGGTGAATTATTAATCTTGTTTTTCAGATGAGTTAGCCTATTTTTCAACTTGATGTTAACAATGCATTTCTTTATGGTGATCTTGATGAAACTGTTTATATGACTTTACCTAAGGGTTATTTTGATGTTAATGATAAGAGGGTATGTAGACTTAAAAAGTCATTGTATGTGTTGAAACAAGCACCCAAGCAATGGAATGCTAAATTGACTAGTGCCCTTCTTGAGAATGGTTTTAAGCAAAGTAAAAGTGACTATTCTTTGTTCACAATGACTGACTCAGGTAACTTTGTTGCTTTACTAGTTTATGTGGATGATATTATTGTCATTGGTAATAATTTGGAAGAAATTGAAAGTTTTAAAGTTTTTTTGAAACTCAAGTTTCAAATAAAGGATTTGGGAAAACTTAAATACTTCTTGGGTATTGAAGTGATTGACACTGATCAAGGTGTATGTTTGACTCAAAGGAAATATTGTTTGGATCTTTTAACTGATTTTGGCTTACTAGCTTGTAAGCCATCTGCTTTTCCTCTTGAGCAGAACTTATTTTTAACTAGTGAACCAACTACTAGTGATCCAGTGATAGATAATTTGATAGAATATCAAAAACTTATTAGGAAACTGATTTATTTGACTCATACTAGGCCTAACATTGCTTACTCTGTTCACTGCTTGAGTCAGTTTATGCACAGGCCTCTTAGGTCTCACTTAAGAATTGCTCTTAAAGTTTTAAGATATCTAAAAGGTTCCCCTGGAAAAGGGAAACATATTACCAGGTGCCCAAATGCTTCTCTTGAAGCATTTGTTGATGCAGACTGGGCTAAATGTGTTGTTACTAGAAAATTTGTCACTAGATACTACTTGTTCTTAAATGGTTCTCTTGTTTCATGGAAAAGAAAAAAACAAAATACCATTTCTAAGTCTTCTGCAGAGGCTGAGTATAGGGCTATGGCCTCTGCAACATCAGAAGTTGTATGGGTTTTAAAAAATTTACAAGATTTGAAATGGGAACATTTTTTTACCTGTGAAGCTTTATTGTGATAGTCAGGCTGCAATTAAAATTGCAGCTAACCCTGTGTTTCATGAAAGGACTAAACACTTGGAAATTGACTTACATTTTGTAAGAGAAAAAATTAGGGCATGGTTATTAAAACTGAAAAAATAAACTCTGTAGATCAAACTGCAGATATTTTCACAAAAGGGTTAGGCAAGCTTCAGCATGATAAACTTGTTGAAAAACTGGGTATGATTGATATGTTCCAGGTTGGAGTTAAGGGGGGATGTTGAAATGATAACTCAACCTGGAATTATAACTTGAGGGACTAATTTGTACTTGTTTGATATTTCAGTTATAGCTGTCTTTATCTCTTGGCTGGGTTTAGCTAAAACTGTGAAGTTGAAGGGCTAAAGTTGACAAAGCTAGAAATATGAAAAAGGCTGATATATAAACTCTCATTCAAGCTAGGGTTTCTCATTCTCTTCATCGATAAAACACGCAGTTTTCACTCTTGTTATTCAATCAAAAGCTGTTATTATGATCTTGTGATCTTTGTAGTTGTTTACCATTGTGAGTTGAGTGATTGTATCTAAACTATTAGCAAGATAGTCAATAGGCTTGCACCTGAGTAGCAGTGGCAAGCTTTGTGTGATTCTTGTGATTCTTTTGTGATCTGATTGAGATCAGTTTCTTTCTGATCTTTGTATTTTGCTTTTGGTTGTTAATAAGATTGACTTGAATTGAGATTCAAGTCTTGGTTTCTGGTTTATTCATAGTTTTTTTTTACACAAATTAGAGGTGGTAGTGGTTTTGTGAGATTAAGGGATATGTTTGCATGGTTAGTGAGAGAAATTTGTGGATGGATGAGATTAGGAGTTCAATGTATGTCTGAAGTGATGTTTCTGACTTATTCTTAATATTTGCTAGACTGCCGTACATGTTATTTCTTGATAGTTAATACATAGTTTGGTGCAAAAGGTGAACATATTTTATTAATAACAAGGAATCACACAATCAAAGAAATAGAGTTATAGACATGCCTATACTCTTGATCACAACAAAACAGACTACTGATAACATGAAGTTATCTCAGATAACCAACAATCTCATACAACATATAATAGCTTCATACAACCATTATTTCACACTAGCCTGCAGGCAAACTATCATCAGTTTGCAGTCTTCTGCATCATCCAATTCACCTTTTATGCACCAATAACCATCTAGCTACATTTTCGTAACATCTACCCATCAAGGTCATTCAACCTGCCACCACAATAACCAAGACAGGCTAGATGAATGGCATCACTAGGAACCCTTTACCCCTCCAACTCAAGGGCTATACAAACTGAGCTACATTTCCATCTACTACAATGGCTTTACACAACTGGGAACACACACCTTGAGTGAGAACCAACCAAACCTCCAATGGGTAACATCAACGGAAATTTCAGTTGATTATATAGTTCTGTAACATCAACGGAAATTTCAGTTGATTATATGGCATTGATACACAATCATTTTGTAATATAACTTTCAAGCTAGAATACAGTTTTCAGATTGGCGTTCCAATGTTTTTAGGCCCATAAGTTTAGTAACACTCTCACTGCATAATCAAAGTTGATTGGTAAATTTACATTTTCTAAAACATTATCTGTTTACAAGATTTTGTAATGGCCATTATATATAGTAAATTTAGTTTCACGTGTTCACAGTTTACCAAATATATAGCATATATAGTTGTTTTTTTTATTATAACGTTCAATTTATTTTGTTTGAAAACTGCAGCAGTCTTGGCAAATCTGTTTGAAGTTTCTATAATGAAAAGAAAAAAAAAGTTTTAGTGTTACCAAGCAAGGTTGTTAGTGTTTTAATGTTGTCAAATGGTAATTCTCTCTGTCTTGTCTTTAGCATTTTCTCTTAGATATTTGCAATAATATGCTTTTGATTTTGTAGTGTATTTGTTAGACTTAATTAAAGTGAGTGTCATTCTTAGATTAGAAACTCGTGACTTGTATTTATCATTTAACATTTGTACACGGTTCAAGTATGATGTAAAAACCGTAAGTTATTCTAGTCTTATAAAAAACACTATCCTATCCCACATCTCCCCAACATGTAAACCTTGTAAGGGTTCCTTATCTATAAAAGGAACCCATGACCTCCCATATGAGGTGTGGAAGACTAGGGGTAAGGTTATAGTTTTCCTCCATTTCTTGTATCTCATCTTATTCTTTATCTTAATCTAATATTCTATTTTCTCTTCTACTTCTCATCTCAATCTCTTATTTAATCTTAATATGTGTGAAATGATATGATATTTAGGGTCCTACAATTGGTATCAAGAGCCTCAAGATGATTTAGAAGTGTTTTATTGCTTAAAAAAATCGTGTCTTTTAATTCCTTTAGCACTTTCTGTCTCGGTTCAGCATATTACAAGCTTATTACTGTTTTTACGTGCTTATTTTTAAGCTTTTTGGGTCCAAACAATACAGCTTTTTCTATTTTAAGCATAGTCTATTTGGTCAAAACAATAGAGCTTATTTCATACATGTTTACAGCTTATTTCAAGTCCAAAGATAACCTTATTATTTGTCAAAAAATAAGTTTTTTGAAGTCCAAAACTCCAGATCTGTAAAACAGCTTCATTTTGAGCTTATTTCGAGTTGATCTTGTGTTCAAAACATGGTAAAACTCGTCAGAAAAAGTTGGTCAAAAAACTTGGTCGGAAAAGTACGAAAACGAGGGTTTATCGGAATTGAATTCAAGGGTTTATCGGAATTGACACACGAGGGTTCATCGGAATTGGTATCAATTTCTTGTAAAGAAATTTGATAAGGATTATCGGAATTGGATTTTTTGTTGGAATTGAACTTGTCTGTCGGAATTAGATTTGTTGTCGGAATTGGACTATTGTCGGAATTGGACTTGTTCATCGGAATTGGGTTTGTTTTATCGGAATTGATTTTGTGTTGTCGGAATTGAGCTTTGGTTGTCGGAATTGAACTTTCTTGTTGGAATTGGACTTGGATATCGGAATTAAGTTTCTGTTATCGGAGTTGGGTTTGATTGGGTTATCAACAAACAACAACAAACAACACACAACAGCCAACATTAATATCCGAAAAACAACAAACAACGACAAACAACAAACAATGACAAACAACAAACAACAACAACAAACAAACAACAGCCAACATCAAAGATCTAATAACAACATAAGCCAATACTTAAACTAGATACAACAATACCCTCACCATCACTCAACCAACCCTCATCTACATCTAATATAAACCAAGACTCGGAAAAGAAAATAAATACCAATATCTCAGTTTTGTTCATACGGTTACAATCCTTTAAAGATTCATCAGTTTTTGAACATACAACCATCATAGATCCTTTTGAAGCATAGCTTCGTTGAATATCTGAATCTTACAAGATAGAACAAAAACCATACGGTTTTCATCCCCACTCTCTTTCGGTTTATCAAATCAAGAAAAGAAAAAAAGGGATCTCAGCATATCTCTTTTAGCATCAAAGTATCGTTACTGAACATAACCAACAAGAGATTAACCATCATCGATCCGTGTTCGAAGCATACACTTCTTTTTTCTATCCAAAAACTAAAAAGGAATAACAAAACACAATTGTTTCATCATTCCTCTGCTTTGGTTTAAATACACAACAACAAGAACAACAATAAAACCTACTCGTAACATCTTGTTGTAGCCATTTGTGTTTGTTTGGTGTTTTGATCTACAAGCTAGGCACGATTTTTTGTTGACTGCGTTTGGTTGAAAGAAGAGAGAAGGAAAGAAGCGTGGCTGCATTTTTTTTGGATTAGGGTTAAGGTTTGCTAAATATTAGGGTTAGTGAGTTAAGTGGTGTTATATAGTGCGGATATTTAGGGTTAGGTTAAGCTTAATTGAACTTGGGATGATATTTCACTAAGGTCCAAATTTTTTTTTTCTTATTGGATCAGTTGGGCTTCATTTTTCTTGGACTGAAACCGACTCTAGCCGTGTATAAACTAGAAGTTATGTGTTATAAGGGTGACGTTTTTAATGGTATGATTTTGGACTAAGGCTTTGATTGAGCTTTAATTAACCGAGATTAATTTTAATTTTGGGTGACATTTTTGGGGTTCGTTGAATATAACTACCGTGCTAGTTATTGAAAAACAAAAATCACTTCTTTATCGTCTATAAGATCCGTATTCATTTCACACGTTCACAATGTCTTTTCATTCCATTGATCTAGATCCTCTTGTTCAATTCTTTGCTCCATATCCTAAGACTAAGAAGACGGTGACTAAGACTGAGGAAATATTGACTGAGACTGAGAAGCTATTGACTGATAATGATCAAGACGTTGAAGAAAATGAGCTTCCAGATCACTTAAAATCACTTGACCTGAGATTTCCTATTACATTCGCTGAGCATATGAAGCGAAGACAGTTTTCAAAAACGGAACGAAGTGCTGAAGCATTGTTTGAGTCTAAGTCAGATGCACCTGAAAATGATTGTTTTATGACTACGATTCAGAAACCTACATCTGAAATTCACAGTAGTGATATTGGTAGAGATTACAATGTCAATGCAATGACGAAGACACAAAAGATCCAGTACATGTTGACACTAGCCAATAAAGAAGAGTCGGGTATTCTGTTGACTGCTGAGGAATATGACTTCATGGTTACAACAAGTGTTAATGATAATGCAGTAGATCTCAATGGAAACTGCAACTTTATGGAAAATCAGCAAGAAACAACATCAAGCAGTGATTCTGATATTCCTCCTACTTATGACACAGAACCACTCCATGAGGTACCAAATTATAGTAATGATGCTAATCCGTTTGCTCATGAAAAGCCACATTCTGTGCCTCCCGAACCTAATTATGACACATATGTGGGGGAGCAAGTTAATCGCAATATTAACTATGAAACTCCAGATATGGATCCTAATGGAGTTCAAGTTGCACAGAATGGTGCTAATGATGAGGAAACCCGTGCTTTCTTTGAATCATTACTGAATAATTGTAGCATTGAGATTGAGAAAGTGAAAAAGGTCAATCGCGAATTTAAGGCCGCGAATGAGAAAATGACCGCTGAGCTTGAGAGGTATAAGGAAAACGAAAAAGCTTTTGAGTTTAATAAAAAACGACAGTCAGATTTAGAAACTGGTTATCAAAATTCCGTTTTAAGAGAAAAACAATTGCAAATCAAGTTTGACACACTTGATGTTAATTCACACATGAAAATAAAATCCTTAAACGCGGAAATTTCTGATTTGAAAAACCAACTTTCTAAACAAACATCAACTTGTTCTGATCTTGAAAAAGAAAAGAAACAGTTGAAAGCAGATTTTTCAAAACGAGAAAATGATCTTCTTGATGAAATCATTGAGAAACAAGAAACAATCAAAAATTTGGAAGATTTGCTTGTGAAAACGGGTCATTCCGCTCAAACCATTCATATGCTAATTAAAGATCTAAACCCGCTTTTACATACAATGAAGAAAATGGCTATTGGTTGTGAAAACCCTTATACTCTCAAGAAAGCTCGGAAAGAACAGAATGTTTTGTACAATGGAAATATAATATATGCTAAACATGATCCTCCCGTTGTTCGTGATTCTGACGAAACAATTGAGCTTGTTGAAGAGAGTCAAATTAAAATGAAACAAAAGAATCCAGAGATAAAACCAATTGATTACAACAAACTTAACAAACTTTCTGGAATTCCTTTTGTTCCACAAAAACAAACACCAAAGTTTTCCAAAAAAACAGTTGTTACGACACCAGTTGCAAAACAAAAAGTTGTTTCTACAACTCTTTCAAATTTGGAACAAATGTCCTTAAACAATCCTTTTAGCACAAGTGCTGCTAGAGGATATTTAGATGATCTTAAAAAGAGAATTGAAACATTTCAAAATATTGTTGCATCCAAAACTACTATCAGTATCAACAACTAGCATTCAAGTTTTCATGCAGAAATGAAAAAGGTGTTTGAAACAGAAATTACTACTCCACTAAATGCCATCCATGCGAGAGTAATTCATTTTGAACAAGCATTTTTGAAAGAAACAGCCGACTTTGTCAAGGACCACAAATCCCTGGTTAAGGAAGCTAATGATAATATTGAAAACATCAAAGTTTTGGAAAACCTAAATGACTCTCTCTTCGAAGCAGTTGTGTCGACCGATATTATGTCCATCATTTTACAAACATATTTTGTTGAAGAAGATGAAAGACTGCGAGCTGAGACCTCTACAATTGTTTCAAAATATGAAAATGCTCTTATTAAACTTGAAAAAGAAAACGTGTCATATTTTAAACAACTTGATCGAAAAACCGAGGAATGCAAGTATGAAAAACTGTCGTATGAGCGTGCCTACAAGGACATGAAAGAGCAAAATGATCTTTTGAGGGCTCAGCTGGACAGTCTAAAAGGGAAGGGTGTGGATACTAAGCTTGCAAAATCATCGACTCCGGAGAAACCAAATGCTTCAAAACCGGTTGAAAAACCAAAAATGTCTATTTCTCAGGTTGTTCCAAAAGTCGATGAGAAAAATGATTTGTCAAAACCAGTCACTCCACATTCCTTGTCCATCAAGAAAAGAATATTAAAGATTGATGTAACAAGTGTTGAAAATGAAAAAGCGTTTGTCGAGGAACCACAAGTCATTACACCTGATCTTTCTAGGAATAGTACACGAACTACGACAAAAAATCCAGTTAAGGAATCTGTTGGTTCTAACGACATGGTCCACAATCACTATCTAGAAAAAGCTAGGAAAAAGGAACATATTCGAAAAGACGGAATTTTAGGTACAAAACCTAGGGTGATGAATTCTACAACATTACAAGGCACTGCTAGTAGTAGTAAACCATTACCTAGGAACTCTCAACAAAAGACTAGGGATTGACTTGCATCTAAGAGTATTGCTCAAATGAAAATGCTATGCACGTAGAATGCAACACTAGGAATTCAAATTCCTCTTCCAACAAGAAGCAATTTCCAAATAACAGTAGTGACAAAATTAAGGTTTCCGTTTTAAACAAGAATGTTGAATTTATCTGTCGTACATGTCAAAAATGTGTCTTTTCAGCTAATCATGATGCATGTGTTGCACTGTATATACAGAAATAAAATTTACGTGCTAAGGCACAATCCACTAAGACACCAAATAAAACCAAACCCGTTAATAAGAAGCAATAGGCTAAGAAACCTAATAGGTGGATCTCTATAGGACGTAGTTTTTCTCAAAATGAGACTTCTGCTGCATCTGAAAAGAAAACAACTCCTAGATCTTACCTTAGGTGGATCCCCACGGGAAAAGTTTTTAACACAGTTGGCCTTAGATGGATTCTCACATGGAAGATTCTTGATAGTTGCACCACGAAAAATAATAGTGAAAATCATCAGGATAAGGATGTAGAAACCACTACAACCGTTGATAGTGAACACCCTCAATGTGAGGAAACATGTACTTCTAACACTTTTATTTGTGCAAATTCTTCTTCTATGGATGCAGGTACTTGTGAAAGTGTTGAGGGTTCATACACCCGATGTGGAAAAGAAGAACTTTATGCCAACATCGCATGTGGAAATCCTTATCTAATTTCACTCTTAACTCCACTTTTACTTGTTCAAATTTAATTCTTCTTTGTAAATATTAAAAAAAAATACAAAATTTGAAAAACAAACAAAAACAAAATACAAAATTATAAAATTTAAAAAATAAAAAAACATTAGAAAATCTTCAAAAATAAAAAAGCAATATAAAATCAAAAAACAAAAATATTCTTCTCACGACATGTCTCTCGTATAATCAATATTATGTACGTATCTAGAAATGTCATTCAACCATGATACGGACATGTACAGATGCTTGAGCGAGAGTTCACTAATATTATTTTCAAAACATGTTGTTTCTCAAAATTTTCTTCATAATGGCTTCTGGACACATCAGTTCAGGACCCACGCTTCAAAGAAAGGAAAGTGCTAAATCCAAACAAAGGTTTTAAATATTTTTTTTTGAGCACTTATCCTAAAAATCTCTATGGCTTTCGTATACTTCAGTACGAAACCCGAGCTGAAACTGATGGCTTGTAAGTATTTCAGCTTACAACCCGAACTTCAAATAAAGGAAAGTGTTGTGCAAAACCAATATCTTTTTTCAAACACTTATCCTAAAACAAATGAAGATAATTCTTCTACCATATCTTCAAAGATTTTTAAAATTTTCTCTATCTTGAGCACATTTCCTTCAAGATTTTTTCAATACGATTTTTCAAAATCTTTCATAAAGTGCTCAAGATAACTCCCTCCAAACACGCTTTCTTTAAGGGGGAGTATAAAAATCAAAATGTTCCGATTTCATGCAAAATCAAATCCGTCTATCTCTCCAAAAAGTTTTTCTTTTAATCAGTTGATATCAAAAATATCACGACATGCTATTTTTGAGGGGGAGAAGACGTGATTATAATGTGATCAAAATGTGTAAAGATCGTAGCTGAATCTCAAAAGAGCTCGACTCAGATAGTACCAACGAATTGACGAAGCTTAAATGTCAGTAATCGAAAAGACTTGTCCTGGACGGGTAATAATTTCAAGCTGGTCTAACCAGTGATGTAAACGTGTCTCGCAAAGGACTTGCCTGAGTAGAGTGTTCCATTTTGAGAGATTCTCTTTGAATATGACCTGGACGGGTAATAATTTCAAGCTAGTCTAACTAGTGATGTAAACGTGTCTCGCAACGGTCATATTCACTGAAAATCAATCAATTCAAAAAGTGCGAACTCCACCCGACATGTGCAAATTTATCTTAAAACTTATGAGCACATGTGAAGGGGGAGTATTTCTGTAAAATGCAAAACTCTCGAAGTGTTAACAAAAATGTGTTTAACCATAAACACTTTGAGAGATTTTCACAAAAGGTTTTATGGCATGTGATCAATAAATCTAGGATAATCATGGAGTAATAAGGTGATTATGGATAGGTTTATGTCCTATGATCCGCCAGAGCCGGAGGGATCTACCCAAGGACAATTCCAATAGATTAGAATTAGAAGTCCTTAGGTATGATTGAAAAAAGGAGTAAATGAAAAAGGAGAAAGAAGGGGTTGAAGAATTAAAAAGAAAAGTTTATGAAAGGGTTAAAAGAAATAGCCATCCATGAAAACTTAGGGCAGAAACTGGGTCAATACATCTGCTATCGGTTATCACAAAGATGATACCGGTATTGAAGACAAGACGTCATGGACCCAGTGACGCGCTGCACAACCCCTCCTAGCCACTCAGGTATCTCTTAAAAGATATTTATTTCATTTCTCACGGAGAACCTTGCATAATCTATCGGCCTCTCACTCCGAGATGTGTTGATATTGAAAAGGTGGCACTCTGCTCCAGGCCTCCGACGACTAAAACCAAAATGCACATAATCGAGTCTAGAGCCATGAGATTCATTAAAAGATCTTTTAGGATACACTTCCAATTGCATACTCTTGTGTTCGCCTAGAAGGACACAAGGTGTATAAGAATCCTTATGAGATCTATGGATCTTGCCTTATCTATCGTGATGGTTACTTGTTACAAACGGTCTACAGTTGTGGAGTGATACTCCGGTATACTTCAGCGGCTCACCTGAATTGTGGGTATACTTCGGTATATCTGTTGTAAGCCTTCTTGAGGGTATCCAATTCAGGAACAACCTTTGTAAGGATTAGAGAGGGTTTTCACACTATGCTGTTAATTATCTCGAAGTTTGAGCCTGTAAGTGCTGGAAATCCCGCCAAGGAGATTCCTTTCACGAATCGATTCCTTAGGGCGTGGGTCGTTACTTGGATTTATCCAATGTAATGATAACTGTCCTTAACGGGATTTGGACGGCTGATGTGCCCGACCAAGGTGAATGGAATCATGACATTCATCAGTAAAACAATCGTAGTGATCTATTCTCTAAGAAAAGTTCACAATGATCGATTGGTAATTTCAATTAACAATATCTATGCAGGTACTGATGTACGTCCCCTTGGAGAAAGACCGTACACCATCATCTCATTCATCATCATCTTCAACTCTGCATGCTCATACCAATATCCTCATCAAAGATCAAGTTATAATGTTCAAGACAAAGTTTCACTTCACTGTAAAAAATTAAGATGTCAAAGAACAAATTCAAGAAAGAAATGAGGACTACATTAGTATGAAGATCAAAGCTTTAACAAGAAGTATGAGCATGTTGGAGAAAACGCCAAGACAAGATATTTGAAGATGTTGATCAAAGGCAAGAAAGATCAAAAGTATACGATTGAAGATCACAAAGCATGAAGGAAAAAAGTATCAAGATAATTCTAAGACATTTCACGAAGTTCAAGATCAAGACGACTAATGACATCATCACAATGAAGCATCTAAAGAATGACATCCCTTAGGGGGAGATTGTTAGACTTAATTAAAGTGAGTGTCATTCTTAGATTAGAAACTCGTGACTTGTATTTATCATTTAACATTTGTACACGGCTCAAGTATGATGTAAAAACCATAAGTTATTCTAGTCTTATCAAAAACACTATCCAATCCCATATCTCCCCAACATGTAAACCTTGTAAGGGTTCCTTATCTATAAAAGGAACCCATGACCTCCCATATGAGGTGTGGAAGACTAGGGGTAAGGTTATAGTTTTCCTCCATTTCTTGTATATCATCTTATTCTTTATCTTAATCTAATATTCTATTTTCTCTTCTACTTCTCATCTCAATCTCTTCTTTAATCTTAATATGTGTGAAATGATATGATATTTAGGGTCCTACAGTATTAATGATCTGAAATCATCATCTAGAGGCTCCATATATGGCCGGTCTTGCATAATATTAGAAGCTCAATGTTTATCCTAGTAGTACCGGTTACTAATATCAGTTCTATTAACTTATGGAAGATACCTAGCCAAAAATCGAAGTGATGAGTTATATTTATGCACAAGTTAAAGAGGCCTATTTGTACCCTTCAGCTGCTTCTCCAAATCATTTTAATGATATCTATCTGATTCTCATATGATCATATGTATAATGAACTTCAGTCATCCTTTTTAATCTAATATGAACATTGTCTATTAGAACTTAACAGTCAATAGGGTATAAGCAGATAGACGGTACAACATGAAGTGCAACATTTATCTTATTAATACGCTCTTTCATTAGTCATTTTTATGATTAACATGACTGAGACATACAATTTTAATATTCACAACTTAAACGATGCCTCACAAGGTGGAGTGGATCTCTGGAAGTCTAGCTAAGGAAATGTACGGATTTCGGAAGCTGGAATTATTTGTAAATATGACTCATATCATCATTAACTCGCGCAGAAAACATGAACCGAGTACAAAAGTTAGTGAAACATACTTCCAATGCGCATGTCTAGTGCAGGAAATCTTCTTACTCTTAAGTCTTAACACATCTCTCCATCATTATTTCTGGGGAATGTTAACTATATACGAATTTTCTAAATGCGTCTTATTCTTGGCTATTAACAATAGTATTAGAGATAAAGTCACTCGGTTTAAAGACTTATCATTTTCCTTGCTAAGTGTTATTTGAAAGAAGCTAGGAAGTTTTACTGATTTGTGACTAGCTTATGAAGTTTTAGAAAGTCTATTAAGAAACTGATACTACTGATTAGTTGCCGGAACGGAACCAATTCAAGATGGAGAATATAACATTAAGCAGTACTTAGATCCAACCGAATTATATTACACCTTTTTTATTTGAACGGTAACCAAATTATAGCTTTAGATTTAAGTCAAGCATAGGTGGACTTGACGGCTGAGAAGGTGCATGCACTTCAGAATAAAAACCTTCAGGCCATCTCAATTCCACTGTCTCTTCCCCATTACAGGGTTGCACCAAAGTGGCTTCAAACCTGGCACCATCATCAACAAACCTTGCTATAGTAGTTTCATCATCTCTACTTGGTGGTTGAGCCGGTGAGTGGGCTTGAACGCCGAGTGATAGCTTAACCATGTGATTCACAGCCGGTAAGTCATTCGTTTCTGGTGTTAGGTATCTTCTAGCTGCATCTCTCTCCCTCCTGTGAGCATTTTGGTGACCACCTAATGCTTGTGGACTGTAGAACTTTCTTTTGCAGAAGTTGCACGAGTAGGCCTTCATGGGTCTTGATGGTGAACTATCAATTAGATTTTCTCCTAGTGTAAGATTTAGCCACCCTTTTTGATAAGCATTTAGGTATTCTGGACTTATACCTTCCCTGATATTCATTGAAAATATTGATTACCACCAAAACTTGATATCAGAGATTGGACATTAATTACGTGTTTTTATAACTTTTCTTTGAAACTTACTTTGGATCAAAGTGTTAGGGCTTACATGAGAAGAGGATGTTAAATGCTCCATATATCTCCCTCTTTTACTTTCTCCTACACGTCCCCACTAGTGGGTGCTTGTTATACTTGAGGCCTTGAGGGGACGACATTGATGTTGCTCCTTTCAAGTCCACGTGTTCAACCACTTGCTTATTTTCTAGTGCATTTTCTCCACGTACCCTACTTTATGATACCAGCTTTATATGCTAAAAATGTATACATTGAATCTTTCCAAATGTGGCCCTCTAAAAAATTCTACTGCCTGGCATTATTATATTCAAGAAATTAATCACTTATTTTAATTTCTTTGGCAATTGGGTAACTATTGTTATCTTTTTGGAAAGCACGGTACATCCAGGCTATAGTAACACTAGCCTGATAACCAATTTTTTTTTTATTTTTCATTCTTGAACTATGCCATTTTACTTGCTGTGTAGGATCTTTGTTCTTTGTTTATAAAACCATGTATGATACTTTCTTTTGTACCTAGGCCAGTTTGGTTGTTACAGCTAGAGAGTTTTAACATTCTTCACGGAAACTTGACTCAAATGGCTGCTGATCAAAAGCTTACATAGAGTCAAGTCCAGTTGTCTTCAAAAACAAACAGTTCTATATTATTTGTGTGTATGCTAACTTTACATGGCTCTTTTTCCCATGTAGCCAAAGTTTACATAGCTGAAAATAAACAAATCTTTCCTAATGTGGCATTGTCAAAAGTTTATATTGCCCATTCTCTGAGGTGGGTGACCCATTCTCTAAGGTGTGTAATGTGGTAGTTTGTGACAGCGATGATTATGAAGTTTTTGATGATCACATTGGGAGGTTGTATTCTGGAAGTGGAGTTAAGGAGCAGAGTCTTTATAAGCAATGGAAAGCGGATATGGGTGACGGCAACAATTATGATAATGATGATTTTGGCCTCTCTCCTACACAATTAAAGGCTGCTGGAATTCAAGATTTTTTGTCTTAACTAGGTTGTTTTATATATTTTTTTGCATAAATTTTATCTTTTTATGCTGGTTTTTGGTTTGGTGGTCTAGTTGGTTGTAGCCAGTTGTCGTTTATAGCCTGTCATAAATGATTTAGTGGTTGTGTCAATCGATTACTTGCGGTTACTGTGGTACCTCAGACACATTCCATTATACTTAAACGTTTTTTTTTAGTAATATATTTTACCGGGTGAAATACCTTTTACCAAAAAAAGAACAAAAGTTTATATTGCCTGACACTATTATCCTTTTATATTTAAGAAACCAATAAGTTACTTCATTTAAGGATACTAACTTTACATGGCTCTTCTTTCTTTGTTTATAACAGCCTGATACTTCCTTTGGTAGCTAAGTCAGTTTGGTTCTTTCTGCTATTGAGATTTTTAACATTGTTGTTACAAAAACTTGATTCAAGTGTACGTTGATCAAAAGCGTACACTAGTGGAGCTGAATTTGGCTTTCTTAAAAAAGCAAATAGTTCTATGTTAGTAGTCTGTATTTGTCATTGTCTATTAGGTAGTCAACAAAATAAGCATGGATCCCACCCGCCATTATTAATATTTTGTGTTTACATTTGTGTAGTAATGTGCAGACATCTACTCCAGTTCCAGATCTAGTATATCATCAAGAAACTGGTACAAGTATTCATGTAGTAGTATGCAGACATCTACTAAGTATATACCTTCTTGCACCTCACATTTTGTTACTGACAACTGCTTCTGAGCCATGCCATTTTTCTAGCAAGTTAAACAAGTTTCACAGGGTGGTCCAAGTCATCAAAAAGGCTAGTCTGTTTTTCCGGATGTTAGCAAAAGTTCAGTTAGTTGTCGATCATAGTGGTTCAAGAGTTGTTTAGATCTGTTTTAAGGTCGTTTTGGCAAGTGGTCTAGGTCGTTGTTTAAGGGTTGTTCAGATCTATTATAAGGGTGTAGTGGCAAGTGGTTAGGTCCTGGTTCGAGGGCGGTTCTGATTTATTTTAAGGACTTTGTGGAAAGTGGTTAGGTCGTGGTTCAAGGGTGGTTGTTTAGATTTGTTTTAATGTTGGCACTGCAACAAGTGTGTGGAAAACTAGAAGGGTGGTTGAATAGTTTTACTGTTTTTAATTTCTTTTTCTTTGTTATGTTTGTATGAAATGACTTAATGTATGCAAACAAAATAACAAATAAGTATAGTGCAAGAGAGACACGATCAAACCACAACACGAGTGTTTATAGTGGTTCGGTTTACAAGGACTCTTTTTCCTTGCCCTACTCCACTCCCCGAGTATCCAACTCGAGAGTTTTCTTCACTAGTCAACAAGCTCCTTTATCCGGCGGAGAAAACCTTTACACGTCGCTTACAATATTTCCGACACAAAGCTAGATGTCGAGTTCTTTTACAAGGGTACAACCACTCCCGTCACACTATTTATTTTGAGGACTAAAATACTAACCGATCACTACAGAGAATTTATGATTGTTTGGTACAAACAATGATGTATGAACAACAACAATTCACACAGTGAAAAACTAACAAGCCTTGCAACGTTTTGTTGAAGTTGTAATGCTTTGATCTTCTTGCTACAAAGAAGTTTACTAAAATGAAATATGAATGAGTTAGATATGAATGAAAGAATATATGATGTTGTTTATGCTTGTAAGTGATGAGAAAACAACATGGAGTGGCTTGCTATTTATAGGCAAAAAGCCTCAGCAAGCCACAGATGGGACGAAACCAAATATAGGATTCCGTCCGTGTACCTATTTGGTTCTGCGGGGACTGACATAAAATCAACCAAAATCTTTGTCAAATCTAACCAAATATTTACCATATCTTTCCATGATTCTTTGAGTAACAATCTAAACAAGATATTCATGATATCTTCCAATGATCTCAATATCTTACAAAGATCTCAAAATCTTCCAAAGATCTAAAAGATAATGCATGCCATGATGTAAAAAATACATTTCCATTTTTAGATTAAAATGTATATGAAAGTGAACTTGTAAAATGTATATACTAGTTATATGATGTTTTAACTTTGTGTTTATGAAAGATTTTTGACTATATATGTAAAAGATTTAACTATATTTATGTTTTGCTAAAATAAAGTTTATAATTATTGTTAACAAAATATAGCAAAGATCGTAAAATATAAATAATGTTTTTAGGCTATATTTGCATTAACAATCTCCCCATTTTTGTTGAGGACAAAACATAAAGTTTATTTTAAGCAATGAGATAAATAAAGTGCAAGTCTTTAAAAATATAGATTAAATTAGTTTTATGCAACTTTTTAAATCTATTTAGAATATTAAATTGTATAAAATGTGTGAGTAAGTTTAATATTTTCTCCTCTTTTTTGTCGAAACAAAAAGAAGAAAAGCGTAGCGGAATGTAGTGCAAGCCCGAGCTTGATTAGCTCCCCCTTGGTCAATACTCCCCCTAGTTAGGGTGCCAAGTATAAGATGCATGAATTTTGAGTGCTACAAAACAAAGGTTAATGATAAATAGTTCAAACCAACCATGGATATAATGTACAAGAAAAAGTCACAACCAACATACAAACATTAATAAACATCATTCATTAGTAAAATATTTTATGACAAAAGTCATAAAATGGGACAATAATGGAGATGTTGTAAAAGGAAATGCAAAAATAAAAAATAACTTAGAAAGAAAAATCCTAGAATAGAAAAAATAACTTAGAAATAAAAAATCCTAAGATGTGAAGCTCCTAATGTGATCATCTATTGTGGAGGATGAGAAAGAGCGTTAAGACGCTCTAGGATGTGATTGAGGATGAACCTCATTTCATCTTGGAGTTGATGAACCATAATTTTGGTTCTTTCACTTATCCTAGCGGTTCTCTCACATGCAATTAGAGCAATCATGTCGGGGAAAGTTTGGAGGTAGACTAGGTTCATTTGTTGGTGGTGGTAGTGGTGGTGGATCATTGGTTGATTGGTGGTTGGGATTTGGTGGAGCTATGATTGAAGAAAGCAAGGTGGTTTGTAGTTGCATAGCTTCATGGAGGTGAGAATCCACCATGTTGGAGAAGGCATAGAGGTGGTCTAGTTGATCATTGATTTCTTCTTGAGTTTGTGGAGGATCAATCCACATGGACTCGTCAATGTTCCTAAGAGTAGGTGAAAAGGGTTGAGGTTGTTGAGGTGGTGGAGCTTGGTCTCCATAGAGTGGGCCATGGATTTACCTATAAATGGGATGAAAAAGTAGAGGTTGAGGTTGAGATGGTTCACAATTAAAAGGCTCATTGGGCATAAAAGATGCCCGTGGTTGTTCTTGTTCATGAGTGATACGCTCAATGGAAGCAAAAGACGGAAGAGGTGGTGGATTTGTTTATATTGGTGGCAAGTCCTCCAAGTTGTCCAAAAATGGATGTGGTAAGGTTGGTGGTGTAGCAAAGAGTTCTATGGGTTTAAGTTTTGGAGACTTGGGAGGTGATGGTGATTTGGGTGGTTAAGATGGAGCGGGAGGTGGTGTGGTGGCTATTTGTGTTTTGGTTGGTGGTGGAGTAGTTACAATGATAGGAGATCTTGGTGGAGGCGTTGGAGTGGTTAAAGTGAGGAAGTTTTCATCTCTAATAGGTGATGAGATGTTAAGTGGTGAAGAGTCTGACGATGAGGAATCCAAGTTGACAAAACAAAAAGGTTTGACACTTATCCTTGCGGTTCTTCTAGATGTCCTAGCGGGTGATGAGTTGGATGATTTTGTCATTGTGAAAATTCTTATGAGATGCTAAAGATCACAGGAAGTGGTGGTGAAGGTGTGAGAAATGTGTATCCTGGTGGTATTAATTTCTAGAGTTGAAGATTCATGGAAGAGTGTGTTTGAATTTGATGTTAATCCATACAAAAATGGAGGTTTCTAATGATTTGGAAGTGGTAGAGAAGGATGTCTAATCACCAAAGTCAATCCAATGGAAGAGTGTTGAGTGATATAAGTGAGATATGCAGTAAATGAGTTGCAATCATCACAAAATCTTTCATGTCAGACACCCACGGATAGCAAGGAACCAAATTAAGGGTTCCTTCCTTTATAGAGAAAGGTTCCTTGAGGTGGTTTTGGGAAATTTCAAATTTTGGTGGGAAAGGGTTATCCTATTGGTCCAAGTGAACTAAGATCATCCTAATGTGAGTGAATATTAGTAAAAGTATCTTAGTAACAAAAATGAGTGATCTAGAGTGCGGGTTTAAATGAAAATTTAAAAACGTTACTGTTGCTTGGCGGCATCAAACGATAACACAGGCGGAACCCTGAATTTGGTTCCGCCTGATCCGCCAGGCGTATTTTGGCGGTACCAAAATTTTGCACGAACGGAACCCAAAATTTGGTTCCGTCCAATCCGCCAAGTCAAAAAAGTAGACAGAGCGTGATTTTGAACCCCCGAACCCCGTTCAAATCCCGTAAATTTTCTTAAAACTTATGTAATTAATTAGTTGTGATAGGAAAATAACAATAAATCAGGTATTAACACACGTACCGATATAGATCAAGCAGGGGCTAAATATTTCACTAATAATGTGAAAAAATAGAAAAATGATAACATCAAGATGTTATCTACCTGCAAGACAAGGTTAGTTCAGATAATCGTTCAAAGTTAAGTTATCATCCTAAGAAAAGACAAATACACAATACATCATTGTTTTAAAGCAAATGTACCAAACACTCATAAACCCGCTCATTGCCTATCTAGCTTCTTGTTGATCTTGGTTAGGAACCTTCCGATGCACTTGAACATTCCTCTTGTTTGCTTGAACTCTTCAGATTGGTTCACATAAGCACTTTCACATAAAAGAAACCAACACATAAGCCACCACAAACAATCATCAGAACCAATAAACAACCATCATCAGAACCAACAAACAACCATCAGAACCAAAAATAATGTGAAACTGCTTATGTAAAACCACCAACATATGGGGGGTTAGATAACTTGACCATTTTTTTAGATCTAACCACCATCAGAACTAAGCATCATCGGTTTTAGATCTAAAAAGGGTCGAGTTCTAAAAAGATCTAACCAAAAAAAGTATCATCAGTTTTAGATCTAAAAAGATCTAACCAAAAAAGTATCATCAGTTTTAGATCTAAAAAGATCTAACCAAAAAAGTATCATCAGTTTTAGATCTAAAAAGATCTAACCAAAAAAAAATATCATCAGTTTTAGATCTAAAAAGATCTAACAAAAAAAAGTACCAGGAAACCGCGTCTCACATAAACCACCAAAGCATCTATTTAAGATCTAAAAAGTACAAGAACCACCAACATAAGAACCACCAGCAAAAAAAGTAAAACCGCGTATATACCACCCAAGCCCACAGACTTGCCCTTATCCCACCCCACCCCCATCCCATCTATATTGTCCAGACCATCAAGAACACAAAGAAACCACCAAGAACACAGGGACGAGTTATTCTAACCCCCCCCCCTAAAAAGATCTAAACCACCATAACAAGCAGT
Source organism: Artemisia tridentata subsp. tridentata (assembly GCA_021014915.2). Classification (NCBI taxonomy): domain Eukaryota; kingdom Viridiplantae; phylum Streptophyta; class Magnoliopsida; order Asterales; family Asteraceae; genus Artemisia; species Artemisia tridentata. The sequence goes on along the minus strand of CP139507.1, from coordinate 457,250,594 downwards.
TTTTAGATCTAAAAAGATCTAAACCACCATAAGGTTTAAGTCTGTGGGGATGGGTTGTATGAGTGAGAGAGAGAAAGTCAGAAGATGGGATGGGGGTGGGGATGGGGTGTATGAGTGAGAGAGGGTAAATGAGCATAATGAGTTTGAGGAACTATTTTTTGTTCACCCCACGTCATATGCTCTATGGTGTACATTCCCTGAAATCATGCTAATGGACTCAACATACAATACCACGTTGTTTGAATTGCCATTTTTTGAAATTGTCGGATTAACTTCAACAAACAAAACATTTTCAATGGTGTTTTTTTTTTTTTGGACAAAGAAAAGAGGCATAATTTTCAATGGGTATTGCAATGTGTGAAGGATGTGATAGAGGAAAAATATTACCCGCGTGTTATTATCACTGACAGAGATTTAGCGTTGGTTGGGGCATGTAGAGAAGAATTCCCGAACGCAAACAAATTACTCTGTCAGTGGCACATTTCACAAAATGTGCTTCAGTATTGCAGAAATAGATGCAATTCGCTAAAGGAGTATGAGTCCATTAAAGGAACATGGGATTGGATGGTTAAAGCTCCGACACGCGGCATATTCACGCATTATTATCAACACCTACAACAGTTATTGGTCGAACATGCAAGTACTTAATTATTAATTCATTGTTTTTATTATTTAATAAATAAGTACCCGAATGACTTTTTATTAATTCATTGTTTTTTTTTCCAGATATTTATTCGTATCTGAATAACTGGCTGCAAGGTTATTTAGACATGTTTCTCTCGTTTATTACCGATCAATATCGCAGCTTCGGCCAATCAACAACATGCAGAGTTGAGGATCAACACGCGTTGTTGAAATTATACTTGGGCAGCACAATGTCCAACTTAGACACATTGTTGAGTTCGATCGATAAGATTCTCGTTGCGCAAGAAACTGCGATAAAGGAATCTTTTAACAGAAGCAAAAACGAGAGAATGAATAAATGTAATATACCACTATTTGCAGAATTGTGGTATAAAGTTTCCAAATATGCTTTGGAACTCATGTTCGATGAACTCCAATTGTCGATTGACGCCCAAGATTGTAGTCATCAGTTGCGGTCAGTTTATGGGCTACCATGCTTTCACGAACTGCTTTACTATCGGATTCATAGTAAGTATATTAAATTTATAACTATCAAGTTATTTTCCCCATTAATATCAGTAATTTATATAAGTCACTTTTAATGAATGCAGAAATGGCCATTCCACTGGATACAGTTGATATTCTTTGGAGAACCCTATATGTTCCGTGGCCTAGTATCAATACTGAAGTTGGTCCTTCTTCTGAACCTGACGATGATCCTTCTTGTGAAGATGACATGCAACAATTCAAGAGTGTTTTTGACAAAATGTCGTCTTTTGTCAAGAAAAATATGTTAAAGAAGGTAAGAGGGATCTACGATCCCCAATCTGTTGATATACGTCAACCTGCTGTTCACAAAAGTACTCGTGGACGTCCGAGTGCAAAGGATAAAAAGTCCCAGTCTACAAAACTCCCAGACTTGAATAAAGTACCAACCGTAGATCATCGAAGAAGCACAAATTCAAGATCTACAAAAGTCCCGGACTTGAACAAACAACCTGCGAGACATAGTTCTTACATGGGTCCTAGAGTTGAACAGAGTATAAGACACAGGTTATACGTTGGAGATGCGGGTAGCGACTATTTGATTGTGCAAATTTCACAGCTTTTCCGTCGATACATCATAAGTATTTATAATGTGCGAGGTGATGGAAATTGTGGGTTTCGGTGTGTTGCCCACGGTATTGGTCAACCCGAAGAAAGGTGGCCCGATGTTCGAATGTGTTTATTGCAAGAGTTAGACATTAATCATGCCTTTTACATAAGTATGTGGTGGCAAAATGACTATGACCATCTTCGGAGATCAGTAGACTGGTTACATAATGGATTTGCACCGCGAGACTACTGGATGATTATGCCAAACACGGGGTTGGTTATTGCTTCAGTGGTTAACCGGCCTGTTGTATTTATATCCGAGCGGCAAAGTCATACGTGTTTTTCGCTTTTTTCCGGTCCAGATTTATCACAAGGAACTGGCCCCCTTGTGATTGCCCGTGTGGGGGATGACGATTGTGGTCACTTCATTTATCTGACGCTAGATGAAAATTCACCAGTTTCGGATATTCACCCACAATGGAGGGCGTTCAGAGTTGCCGATGCATCCGAATGGGCAACTTTATATTACGATCGACTACACTTGTATACTGAGATTAGACAAAGACAAACATAGTAAATGATTATTGATTTATGTTGTAAATAATTATACACACAAAACATTGTAAATGATTACTGATTTATGTTGTAAATAATTATACCGATAAAACATAGTGAACGATTACTGTCAATATGTTGTAAATAACTGTTTGTATTATTTAAATTGACAATACATTACTGATTTATGTTGTAAATAACTGTTTGTATTTTTTAAATTAATTCTTTGGCCAGGTGGAACAAAATAATCTTTTCTTGTGTCGCTGTCGGAGAGGATTGATTATAGAAAGGACATCCCGTAGAGACACTAGTTATGGTCAACCGTATTATGTATGTCCTTTTTAGTGGTAAATAATCATATGTTTGCTTAGTTATGTAAATTATTTGTTTGTTAAGAATACATTTCTTATCATTTTCTTAACATGTAACAACTAGGAACAGATGACTTTGGGTGTGGGTACTTTATGTGGAAGGATGAGTTTCAAAACAAGTACTTTAGTCAAGCCTCTTCTTCAATGCAGTGCTCAAACTGCGTAGCTAAAGATAATAAAATTGACAAGCAAGATAATAAGATTGACAAGCTTGAAACAAGAAACAAGATGTTAGTGTCTCAAAACAAAATGTTGATGACAAGAATAAAGACGCTCGAGGCATCACTGGAATTGGCAAGGATTTCCTGAGGATCACACATGTCAGTCGGGTGCAATGCTCCATGAGCTTTTAGATGACATAAATAATCTTCGCATGTAGTAGGTGTTGTTGTTTTTAAATAATGTGTTAATGTTCTTGTTTAATTGAATAATAACAGTTGTTTTTGTAGTTGTTTAATGTGTTAACGTTAACGTGTTATTGTTGTTGTTTAATTAAATAGAAACACATTAGACGAATACATTGTAGTTGTTTAATGTGTTAACGTTAACGTGTTATTGTTGCTGTTTAATTAAATAGAAACACATTAAACGAATACATTGTAGTTGTTTAATGTGTTAACGTTAACGTGTTATTTTTGTTGTTTAATTAAATAGAAACACATTAGATGAATACAAATAACATAACAAATAAACACTAAAATAAACATTACACAAAATAAAATAAAACAAATACATACATTAAAAAATATAAAACAAAATAAATAAAATAAAAAAAAATTAAAAAAAAAAGAAAAAAAAAGACAAAAGTACATAAATAAATAAAAAAAATACAAAAGTACACCTTCCCCACTAGGGTGTACTTTGTAAAAATAAGGGGGGTTTAACATAACTCGTCCCAAAAAAAAACCCCAATCACCTTTATCTCACCTATGGTACATGATTCGCAGGAATCAACACGTATTTTTTTATTTCCAAAGGAAACACAAAGGAAGTATGTGTAACCCGGATCGTTATCCCAATGAAGGCGTGAATGGAATTTCGTGATCTCGATTCGTGAAACGTGTTGTGAATAGTGAAAAAGATGGGATTTTGGGTTTCTAATCTAAAATAAGTGAACATAAACTAAAAACGATTTAATAATCTAGAAAAACGATAATCTAAAGTGCTCGTAATTAAAAACGTAAAGAAAAACTGAAAACGTAATTAAAAAGGGGGAAACGCGAGACTAAAACGTGCAATCTAAGAAATATTAATCCTAGGAATACCAAATTATTTTTCCTACATCCTAAATGACAAAATAAAATTTTACAAAAAAGAATTACATTTTTCTGAATTATATTTTATTTAATATGAATTAAAAACTAATTTAAAAAGAAAAATACATTAAAAATACTAAATGAGAAGGGAAAAATCTGAAAAATTGCAGGTAAATCTAAAATTAAACTAGGAATCTAGAAAAAATGAAATCAGAACTTATTTCAACCCAAATAAGCAGATTAGGCCAATAAGCAGTTTGCAATAAGCACAAAAATAAGCTAAAAAGCTTTAAAAATTATCAAAAGCTCAGAAACTGAAGAACATACTAACTGAAGCTTAAAACAACTGAATAAGATCAAATAAGCACTAGGAATAAGCAGTTAAGCTGCTGCACAGTTTCAATTAAGGTTAGAAACAAGGTTGCAAAAATCGCGAATCGGTAGTCGGGCGGTCGACTACCTTGTAGCTTGTAATCGGTCTAGGCGGGATTAATCGGTGATTAATCGGATTGGCATTACTGACAAATTTTAGTTATTTTTCGGCAAGTTTTGTGTATTTTTGGTGAGTTTTAGGTATTTCCGACAAGGTATTTTCTAAAAAATAACTTGTAATAGACTTAAACAGTTACTATAAGTGATCAAAATAAGTTTACAGTGAGTTTTGGGTACTTTCGGCAAGATTTATAGGTTTCCGGCAAGTTTGACCACCATTGACCGCCGTTGATCGCCGTTGACCACGGTTGACCTATTTGTTTGACCCAGTTACATAAATCGGCAAGGTCGGTGGCCTTGTAGCACCTAATCGGCGATTAATCGGCCTTGTAGACCTTTTTTTGCAACATTGGTTAGAAATGAAAGGGTGAACAGCTTTTTTGCAGCAGTCCTATAAGCTAGGAATAAGCTGATTTGGGAAATCCAAAAGCAGAAACTAAAATCTCATATAACAAGCTACTTTCACCCTTAAAATGCCCAAATCTTAAAGCCAATTGCTTATCTAATTGAGGCTGAGATCAGATGCATGTGGGAACAGAAATAGTGCAGGCCTCAGAACAAATTAATGGGACTTATTGCAGACCTAAATTAAGGCAAACAAACAAGCTTCAAAATGCAAAACAAGCTCAGTTATGAAAAGCTAGTACTACAAGCTCTCTATAAAACCAAATAGCAACTAATAATCTGATCTAGATAAGCAGTTATGGGCTTGGAAGAAGCTGATGCAGACCACTGATGTGTGGTTAGTGCAGACAGAACCAGAGGGCCAAAATTGGATCAAAGCAACTCAAGGCTCAATGGGAATTAACCAACTACTGATTATCTATTTTGTGGACTAAAAGGGAACCAACAACACCAAAATTCAACATAAAAAACATCTAAATCCTATAAGGGATCATCAGAACAGTCATGAACTTAAAAATCTAGAAATCAAACTTACTCCTATCAAAACCTTAAAGACAGTTAAAAACAAATTAAAAATAACTTAACTAACCTGAATTGAAGCATTTCCAAAGTTCTTGGGGGTGCACATGAACAGTGCACCTCAGTTTTGACCCATTCCTAGCTTAACCCAAACAGTCCTTCAAGGACTGAAATTGAAAATCTTTACACTAAACAAACCAAAAGGGGCTCAGATTCTGGACTAATGGTGACTAACTAACTAAGATACACCCTAATAAGCTATATTAAAGTACCGATAAGCATTAAATAAGCTAAAACAGAAATAAGATATTTTTTGGATTTTAAGACTTTTTTAGGCTAGACTGACTTTAACAGGATTCTATACTAAAGGGAAAACATCCAAAGGCAAATATGAACTAGCATAAGCAGGAATAAGGCAATAAGCAATAGAGAAAAGAAAATAAGCAGTTTGACCAAAACGTTGACTTTTTTGACTTTTGAAAATTAAAACTGAATCAATGAGATTAACTTTGATAAAAGCTGAGGTAAGCTCATATGAGCTTAAGGGAACAGTAATGAGGCTATTTTACCTATTTTTGAATACCAAAGAAGTAAATTCGGAATAAGAAAACTTGAAATTGCTTTAAGGTTGAAAGTGAATACAATGCTGAAAAGTTTAAGTGCAAATAAGCTTAAAGGAAATTGAATAACAATTTGGAACTTAAATTAAAACTGAAAATAAGCAAATAAACATTCTACACTACGAATGTGGTCTAAAAACAGTGACAAAATATATCTCTGTTTCTTCATTTCTTTAAATATCAATCCCAAAAGCTTCTTTTCTTTCTTCTGATTGTTTCCCAGCCATTGGATTAGCTTGAAACTAATCCTAGCCTTCAATTCGTTTTTTGCGGGAAAACTGAGGTTAGTGGGTTTTAACCTTTCTGAGCACGTGGGTTAGCATGTGGGAGGTACTAGCTAAGTGAGGGGGAAAGATAGCGTGTATCAGTGAAAGCATGGGGGGAGTGGGATTGTCAGGTTTTGGGGAATGGAGAAAGCGGGAAAAGGTAGGGGAAGGGGTTGACTTAGTTTGTTTTGACCCTGGGTTATCTAAAAAAGGGTTGGGTTGGTTAAGAGTTAGATCCGGGTTTTTTTATGTTGGGCTGGGTTTATGGGATTAATATTTTGGGTTGGGTTAAGGATTTGGTTTGGTTATAGGTTTAGTTTTAGGGTTTAGGGATTAATGTTGTAAAATCTGAAAGTTCAGGGACCATTTATGCACATCCTGAAAAATATCTCCAAGGACCAATTTTGACCCTTTTGATATTCCCGAGGGTTGATTTTGACAACTTGATCAATTTCTTGGTCCAAACTCGTAAATTTCTTCCCAGGCTTCGGCTTTTCACGACTTTCCAGTCTTGTGCTCGATTTTTGTCCATTTTGCCTTGTTTTCAATCCTTTTGTACTTGAAACACATAAAAACACAAACCAAGAATATTTGCAATAATATTTGATCTATTTTGGTGTTTTTGGTCATTTTTGTGTCTTTTATGGGTATAAAATGATGAGTATTTACACACTCATCAATCCCCCACACTAAACTATTGCTAGTCCCTAGCAATCCGATCATATGAAGTAATGAAAGGATCAAAATAATACCAAGTATACCCCGTTTCGACTTTTTATTAAATGCAAGAAATTTAAACTAGAACAAAAATAGATAACATGCTTGATTTCCAAAAATGGTATCATGGAATGGGATTCACACAAAATGGGTGTCTCCAGGGAATTGTAATCGTCATCCTCTTTTTTATACTCCCAACTAAGCTTAAACTCAATGTGCAAATGCTTTTGTAAAATGCTAACACTACTTATACTAATAATCTATGTAAGCCGAGACTTAACTTTTCACTCCCACAATTTATTCAAGTTAGGTGACTGTGCTCATTTTACAAATTTTGACCGCAAAAATCGACATTTATTATGGTTGTTATTTGTTTAAGTCAAATACTAATTTACCGGGAACCTCGAAAATCTAAGGATCGAAAAGGGCCTTTTCCATGTAGCGGCTTTCTTCTCGGCACATCCCAAACCAGTTGGTTTTAGGTGACCAGGCTTTTGACACCCCACAGAGAATAGTACCGGAATTAGCGGAATTTCGATTTCAAAGATTTTGGATATTCCCACTAAGCTAGTATTAAATACTTAAATAAATAACAACAAACGACCATTTAGAGATTAGAGACTCAAAGGTGAGATCACTCCATGTAACGACTTTCTTCTCGGCACATCCCAAACCAGTTGGTTTTAGGTGACCAGGCTTTTGACACCTCACAGAGAATAATATCGGAGCTTTCGGGGCATTTGAAATCAACAATCTACTAAATTACCGTTTAACTTTTATACAAAATTGACGAATCCAAGTTCAACTTCCGATTTAAATTTAAGAGAAAGCAATTTTCCTACATTCATTAACATATACATCTTTATTTTTGCAACAGCAAAACTTATTGCATTTTGCAATATCATTCCATTTTCTTATTATTATTATTATTTTTTTTTCACTTTTTTTTTTCATTTTTATCATTTTTTTTTTTTTTTAAATATATATAGATACATGCTTTCTCAAAAATTAAAATAAAAAGTTGAACTCGGGCTCTATATCAAAATTGTATAAAAATTTGTTTTGCATAACAACATGATTTTAACGTTCAAACGTTTGAAAACAGCACGTATTTATGTCAGATTAAGAGCTCCTGGGAGGAAAAGCCATAAATTACTTGTATAAACTCTAAAGAGAACCAACTACTCTACGCTTAGTATTTTCATTTGCACAAATCGTAAAACCTTAGTCTTATCGTTAAGGGAGCAGCCATATCAACACTCTGGCAGAGTCGGGATTCCCTTTGTTCTAAACTAATCAAGACTAAACACTTCTTTTTTATTGCAATTTCTTATCTAAAAACGAAAAAAATTTAAAATTTTTGGTCAAAACGGGGGTACTAGGGCACTAGAAGGTACAAATGTGACAAAATTCGCGAGAATTCCCCCCCACACTTAGAATTGAATATTGCCCTCAATATTCAAAGTACCGGCTATTATGCCGACGCTTAGAACGTAAAAAGGTAATACTAATAGCCAAGTGTGTGACAGAAATCTCATTTTCACAAACAGGATTAAAAAGATATCCCTAGATAATCATTAGCAACAAGATCGGATATTGGGCGGCTGGATTGAAAACAGGCGCATCAATCATCACGATCTAAGGGAAACCTGCAAACAAGAGCAAACAACACACAAAACAAAGCACAGCAGAGGAATCCCCCAACACTTAGTGTCAGAAAAAAGAAAGAAGTCAGAAACATGGGTTGTCACCCGTGTGGTGCTAATGTTTTTGTTAACCGAGTCACTAGCTTGACTCGACCCCGAATTCATTGGTTCTTGGGGAAGCATGTGGAAAAGGAAATCTCCATAGGACTTTCATTCGAAATGTTTGGATAAACATTGAAGTACTTGAAAGTTCCACTCCGATGAGATACATCCGGCTCAAAAGAATGATAAACTGAGATGCCGGGGTCAAAAACTTTGTCCTCACTCCCAAACGAGTGAAGGAAAGGACAAGCTACCTTATAGGAGAAGAAAGGTAGAAAAACTCGAACGACATATGTGAAGTCAATATAATGGCTATCCTCAGAAGGAAATGTCACATATGTCGGAGAAAGATTGTCCTTATCAATATCGGGTTTAAAAATTGAGGTCATTTCATCAAGTTTAGGAATAATAGATTCATTGACCTCATCGTTCTCTAACACTTCAATAAACAGAGGGTTAACGTTGCTAGAAAAGCAATCGTCATCAAATTCAAAAAGAGTGTTAGAGAAAATCCCGGAAGTAACCTCAGAGATGTCAAGAGATTCTCCAAAAATTAGAGAATCACATTCTCTGTCGAATATCTCCTCAGACTCACTTGGGGTTAGGACAAGGTTCTCAGCACTGGACTTTATGAATTCGTCCGATTCCTTTTCAGGAATAGTGCTAAGATGCTCATCCCCCATAATGAGAGAGTCCTCGGGTCTAGACTGAGAGGGTTGAGAAATGGTATCATTTAAAGGAATAACACTCTCCTCTTCGTCCTCATCTTCGTCATCGAGCATGCAAGCCTTATTAAACAAGAAACGGTTATGTGCTGCTCGTTCTATGGCGAGTAAATCTTCCATAGATTCACCATGACGATCTTTTTGGGTATGTAAGTCAATAGGAGGATCTTGTTTTCTAAGAACCATCTCCTTAAGACCGTTTATTTCAGTTTGAAAGGCCATGTTGAGTTGTTCTTGAGCAATAATCATTTTAGTAATCAATTCAGCTCTAGTCAACTCGTTTTGAAGAAGGTGATGAGGGGTTGTGTATTGTGAAGGTTGGTCAAATCCGGATGATGTTTGATTGTTATAAGGGTCGTGCTCATAGAAAAGCATGTCTCCCGTCCGACAATCAAATTTCGGATGAGGAAAACTTCCACAATATTCAGAAGAATATGTTTCCATCTCATGGTGTGGGGGTTGGTTAAGGAAATTGGTTGTTTCATTGTAGGGATTTTGGTCATAGACAAACCCGTTTCCCGAAGTTACAAAGCTACAACCGGGACAATTTCCACCATTTGGAGGTCCTCCACACCATTCACAACCAAAATGGTAAGATGAAGACATAAAAAGAATTAAACGGATAGAGGGTGAGATAAAGAATTAAACGAATAAGAGGAATAAGAAGAATATTTTTGGATTTTTAGAAACATTTTGAAAAACAAAGGGAAAAAGGAAAATAAATTTGAAAAGAAAATCTTTTTGGGATTTTAATAAGAAAATATTTACGAAGAAAACGATAACTTCTCGGGAGAAGGGTCTTCAAAACACGCAACAACAAACGAGAATTTTAAAAATTCGTTTCAAGCCTTCCCCGGCAGCGGCGCCAAAAAATGATTCGCAGAAATCAACACGTATTTTTTTATTTCCAAAGGAAACACAAAGGAAGTATGTGTAACCCGGATCGTTATCCCAACGAAGGCGTGAATGGAATTTCTTGATCTCGATTCGTGAAACGTGTCGTGAATAGTGAAAAAGATGGGATTTTGGGTTTCTAATCTAAGATAAGTGAACATAAACTAAAAACGATTTAATAATCTAGAAAAACGATAATCTAAAGTGCTTGTAATTAAAAACGTGAAGAAAAACTGAAAACGTAATTAAAAACGGGAAAACGCAAGACTAAAACGTGCAATCTAAGAAATATTAATCCTAGGTATACCAAATTATTTTTCCTACATCCTAAATGACAAAAGAAAATTTTACAAAAAAGAATTACATTTTTCTGAATTATATTTTATTTAATATGAATTAAAAACTAATTTAAAAAGAAAAATACATTAAAAATACTAAATGAAAAGGGAAAAATCTGAAAAATTGCAGGTAAATCTAAAATTAAACTAGGAATCTAGAAAAAATGAAATCAGAACTTATTTCAACCCAAATAAGCAGATTAGGCCATAAGCAGTTTGCAATAAGCACAAAAATAAGCTAAAAAGCTTTAAAAATTATCAAAAGCTCAGAAACTGAAGAACATACTAACTGAAGCTTAAAACAACTGAATAAGATCAAATAAGCACTAGGAATAAGCAGTTAAGCTGCTGCACAGTTTCAATTAAGGTTAGAAATGAAAGGGTGAACAGCTTTTTTGCAGCAGTCCTATAAGCTAGGAATAAGCTGATTTGGGAAATCCAAAAGCAGAAACTAAAATCTCATATAACAAGCTACTTTCACCCTTAAAATGCCCAAATCTTAAAGCCAATTGCTTATCTAATTGAGGCTGAGATCAGATGCATGTGGGAACAGAAATAGTGCAGGCCTCAGAACAAATTAATGGGACTTATTGCAGACCTAAATTAAGGCAAACAAACAAGCTTCAAAATGCAAAAAAAGCTCAGTTATGAAAAGCTAGTACTACAAGCTCTCTATAAAACCAAATAGCAACTAATAATCTGATCTAGATAAGCAGTTATGGGCTTGAGAAGAAGCTGATGCAGACCACTGATGTGTGGTTAGTGCAGACAGAACCAGAGGGCCAAAAATGGATCAAAGCAACTCAAGGCTCAATGGGAATTAACCAACTACTGATTATCTATTTTGTGGACTAAAAGGGAACCAACAACACCAAAATTCAACATAAAAAACATCTAAATCCTATAAGGGATCATCAGAACATTCATGAACTTAAAAATCTAGAAATCAAACTTACTCCTATCAAAACCTTAAAGACAGTTAAAAACAAATTAAAAATAACTTAACTAACCTGAATTGAAGCATTTCCAAAGTTCTTGGGGGTGCACATGAACAGTGCACCTCAGTTTTGACCCATTCCTAGCTTAACCCAAACAGTCCTTCAAGGACTGAAATTGCAAATCTTTACACTAAACAAACCAAAAGGGGCTCAGATTCTGGACTAATGGTGACTAACTAACTAAGATACACCATAATAATCTATATTAAAGTACTGATAAGCATTAACTAAGCTAAAACAGAAATAAGCTATTTTTTGGATTTTAAGACTTTTTTAGGCTAGATTGACTTTAACAGGATTCTATATTAAAGGGAAAACATCCAAAGGCAAATATGAACTAGCATAAGCATGAATAAGGCAATAAGCAATAGAGAAAAGAAAATAAGCAGTTTGACCAAAACGTTGACTTTTTTTACTATTGAAAATTAAAACTGAATCAATGAGATTAACTTTGAAAAAAGCTGAGGTAAGCTCATATGAGCTTAAGGGAACAGTAATGAGGCTATTTTACCTATTCTTGAATAGCAAAGAAGTAAATTCGGAATAAGAAAACTTGAAATTGCTTTAAGGTTGAAAGTGAATACAATGCTGAAAAGTTTAAGTGCAAATAAGCTTAAAGGAAATTGAATTACAATTTGGAACTTAAATTAAAACTGAAAATAAGCAAATAAACATTCTACACTACGAATGTGGTCTAAAAACAGTGACAAAATATATCTCTGTGTCTTCATTTCTTTAAATATCAATCCCAAAAGCTTCTTTTCTTTCTTCTGATTGTTTCCCAGCCATTGGATTGGCTTGAAACTAATCCTAGCCTTCAATTCTTTTTTGGCGGGAAAACTGAGGTTAGTGGGTTTTAACCTTTCTGAGCACGTGGGTTAGCATGTGGGAGGTACTAGCTAAGTGAGGGGGAAAGATAGCGTGTATCAGTGAAAGCATGGGGGGGAGTGGGATTGTCAGGTTTTGGGGAATGGAGAAAGCGGGAAAAGGTAGGGGAAGGGGTTGACTTAGTTTGTTTTGACCCTGGGTTATCTAAAAAAGGGTTGGGTTGGTTAAGAGTTAGATCCGGGTTTTTTTTTATGTTGGGCTGTGTTTATGGGATTAGGATTTTAGGTTGGGTTAAGGATTTGGTTTGGTTATAGGTTTAGTTTTAGGGTTTAGGGATTAATGTTGTAAAATCTGAAAGTTCAGGGACCATGTATGCTCATCCTGAAAATATCTCCAAGGACCAATTTTGACCCTTTTGATATTCCTGAGGGTTGATTTTGACAACTTGATCAATTTCTTGGTCCAAACTCGTAAATTTCTTCCCCGGCTTCGGCTTTTCACGACTTTCCAGTCTTGTGCTCGGTTTTTGTCCATTTTGCCTTGTTTTCAATCCTTTTGTACCTGAAACACATAAAAACACAAACCAAGAATATTTGCAATAATATTTGATCTATTTTGGTGTTTTTGGTTATTTTTGTGTCTTTTATGGGTATAAAATGATGAGTATTTACACACTCATCAGTACACTTCATCTCTTTCTAAAGGCCTAGACTATACAAACCTCCCCCCTATGATGTCAAATCATGATGGGTTAGTCAAAAGATTCCTTTTGTCTCCTTTTGTTTCCAGTTTTTTGTCAGTTTATGTTCCGTATTTTTGGCAGTTTTAAGCGTTTGACTTATTAAACTTTATATTTTCTATTCCGCACTTTCAGGTTTATAGTTTTTTTTATATAAACAAAATTATAAAAAAAAAAAAAAAAAATAAATAAATGCAAAAAAACAGGGGGGGTGTGAATGATATTTTTTGGGGGGGTTAGGATAGGCGCCGCCCTTTCTAAAACCTGATTTGAATATAAACTTATAAGACATGAACATATACATTTTCCACATCTTATCATTATCACTCGAGGGGCTAACCGGGTATTAACTCCTCCCGTCCCGCTACGCTTCTTCCTTCCCACTGTAAAGGGAATCAAAGGATACCCGTGCGTAAGCTTTCCCAGAGCTTCCTTCACTCACTAACAATCCTAATCCACTTAGTCGATTAGCTGCTGGTCGTTCACTTAGCTTAGTGTTAGGGTTTTGAGGCTAGCCCCTTGTTCCCTTAGTTCTTAGACCTTAGCCTACTAGCTAATCGATTAACTACAATCCCACTTCAAAACAACATCTTCATATATATAATTAAAAGTCTTATCCTACCACATCTCATCATTATCACCACCACCACTGTGGGTCTACTCCATCCCCGACACTGCAGACACATCCACTCCGGGTAACCTACATAACCACCAATGTCGGATGGGTTGTGTTAGGGGTACACCCCCTACTATGTGGGGCCCCCTATTTTGGTCAAATTGTACAATCCGTAAAGCAGCCAGTACAAGCGGCGGCAGCACCCAATCATTGAAACACCCCTACAGGGGGTGTTAGGATAACATCACCCATGTCGGATATGCCGTCAGATTCGTTATATACCTTTGAATACACAAGAAAACCCAAAATTACCAACCATCATCCTCAAACAACACCTAAATCACAACAACACTAGCAACAATCGTCATATCCACTTCGACCAGTGGTGGTGGCCAGATCTGTACCGCCTTCTCTCTTGGTACACCAGAAACTGAAACCATACGCAACCCATATATGTACCGCCATATCCACTTCGATCCATGTTCTTTATTGAAAAATCAATTCACCTTGTGGGGTAATCCATTTTTATTAGCTCTTTTTTTTTTTTCCGGCTTATTTAAGCGTGATTTCCATTTCTATGTAGGCTTTATGAGAGAAGTAGGTTAGCAATAAATAAGTAGACATGATCTTGTTGAAATGGTGCTGATAAAAAAGAGAATGGAGGTTTGTTTTTAATATTTGAATGGGTTATGGCGATGAAGTTGATTATGGTTATGAGGGTTTTGTATGATCTTGAATCTTGAAACTGAAAATATGAGCTATGGTGGGATGCTGTTGGTGAGGATAATGAGGTATAATGATAGAAAAAGAAGATATAGATTTAGATTGTGGGACCAAAATTGAAATACTCGACAAATCACAATGACCAAAAATGTAATTAACTCAAAAAAATAATTTTCAGAAAAAGAGAAAAAAAAAAAAAAAAAAAAAAAAAAAAAAAAAAAAAAAAAAATCTCCCAGAGTCTAAAGATACTCCCAACAAATTGTCTGAAAAAGTACATAAAGTGTCTTACACATCACTTACAAAACAAGTCGCACAAAGTACAAAAGAGGGACACTTGTCAAAATTTAAAACTATAGGAAAAGTCGCCTAAGGTGTCGTTTGTTTTTTCCCAATAAGCACTTTTTCTCTCTTTTCACTTCTTTTATCTGCGGGAGGGCAGAGGTTTATGTTTGTTTTTTTGCAGACATAAGTGCTTCTTTTCACTTCTTTCCTCTTCTAAATTTCAGACATTATCTTTCACTTCTTACCTCTTCTTTCACAAACCCTACATCTCTTTCTCAATATCATTTTTATACGTTTTAGATTGTTTTTTTATATTTTTGTCCGTTTTTTTTACGTTTTAGTCTGTCTTCTTACGTTTTCGTCCGTTTCCTTACGTTTTCGTCTGTTTTTTTTTACATTTTCGACCATTATTTTACGTTTTTGCTTTTTTTACGTTTTCGTCCATTTTTTTACGTTTTCATATGTTTCTTTTACGTTTTCGAACGTTTATTACGTTTTCGTTCGTGCTTTAAGTTTTCGTCTGTTTTTTTATGTTTTCGACCATTTTTTTACGTTTTCGTCGGTTTCTTTATGTTTTCGCCGGTTTCTTTTACGTTTTCGTCGATTTTTTTAACTTTTTTTTTACGTTTTCATCTGTTTTTTTTACGTTTTCGTCTATTTTATTACGTTTTGACCATTTTCTTACGTTTTCGTCCGTTTTTTACATTTTAGTCCGTTTTCATCCCTTTTTTACATTCTCGTATGTTTTTTTTACGTTTTCGTCTGTTTTTTTTACATTTCCATCTGTTTTATTACGTTTTCATCCGTTTTATCTTTAAGTTTTCTCTTCTTTTACTTTTTTTAGTCTCGTTGTTTTTTTTTTTTCTTACGTTTTTCGTCCATTTTTTTTTACGTTTTCGTCCATTTTCTAACGTTTTCTATGTTTTTTACGTTTTCATAAGTTTTTTTTTTACGTTTTTACGATCTTTTTTAGTTTCGTTGTTTTCTGTTTCACATTTTTTCTTTTCTCGTTTCTTATTTTTCTCGTTTTTTTACGTTTTTCATGTTTTAACTTTTGTTTATTTTTACGTTTTTGTTTTCCATCTTTTTTTCTGTTTCGTTTTTTCTTTTACGTTTTCTCATTCTGTTTTTTTTCGTTTTTACTTTGTTTTTTTTACGTTTTCGTCTGTTTTTTTACGTTTTCAGTCCGTTTTTTTACGTTTTCGTACCTTTTTTTTACGTTTTCGTCTGTTTTTTTATTGTTTTTCATCCAGTTTTCTTACGTTTCATCTTTTTTTTACGTTTTTCGTTCCGTTTTTCTTAACGTAAGATAACGTACAAAAACTTTCGAAATCAAGTGAAAACGGACGTTATAACGTAAAAAATAGACGAAAACTACAAAAAGACGAAAACGTACAAAAATGGACGTAACGTTAAAAAACGTAAGAAAACGTGAAAAAACTACGAAAACATAAAAAATGAAAACAGACGAAAACGTAAAAAAATAACGAAAAAAAAAACGGTCGAAAATGTAAAAAAAAAAAAACGTAGCAAAATGTAAAAAACGACGAAAACGTTAAAAAGTAATTCGAAAATGTAAAAAATGGATGAACACGTAAAAAAAACAAAAACGTAAAAACGGACGAAAACGTAAAAAACCAGATGAAAACATAAAAAAACGTACGAAAACTTAAAAAAAGGGTCGAAACTAACCGTAAAACGACGAAAACGTAAAAAAAGATGAAAACATATAAAAACGAAAAACTTAAAAAAATGAGTAAAACGTTAAAAAAAATGACAAAACGTAAAAAATAGGGTCGAAAACGTAAAAAAAGGTTGAAAACGTTAAAAAAAAATACCAAAACGTAAAAAAATAGACAAAAACGTAAAAAAAAAGGGACTAAAACGTGAAAAAAAGTAAAGAAACGGACGAAAACGTAAAAAAAAGACAAAAACGTAAAATAAATGTCGAAAACGTAAAAAACAGACGAAAACGTAAAAAAACGGAGGAAAACGTAAAAAAACAGACGAAAACGTAAAAAAAGGATGAAAACGTAAAAAAATAGACAAAACGTAAAAGAACGGTCGAAAACGTAAAAAACTTACTAAAACGTAAAAAAACTGACGAAAACGTAAAAAAACGAAGGAAAACGTATAAAATGAAAGATAACATATAAAATGGACGAAAACTTGTCTTTAATACTCCGTATTACAAAACATTAGTTAAAAAAAAAAAAAAAAAAAGAAAAAAAAAAAAAGAAAGTTCAATAGCCAAAAAAACAAACACTTTCTCCTATGCAAATGAAGAATTCGGCCGACCGAGTTGTTTTTATAATTTGCGTCATGGTTAAAAGGACCGACTAAAAAAGCGGGGCAAACTTAACAAACAAACAAAGAAAGTCCCCAATTTCATTTCCCCCTTTTACCAAACTTAACAAACAATTGATTGATCTTGGTTGCGCGCCAAAAAAATCATGAGCAGGAGCAGCTTGAATTCAGGTTCAAATTCAAAACGATCAAACAATTCTAATAAGAAGAGGAAAAAAGATGGACAACAACAACAACAAACCCTAGTTGGAATGTCTTGGGGTTCCAATTCCAAATCGTCTTCTCGTTCCTCCGCTTTTCGAACCTCCCCGTTCACCGATTTTGGCAGGTTATCTATTTTTAGTCATTATAATTATGAATTTGTGGTGTTTGGGTATATTCTAATTCATGTGAAATATAAGTAGTGACAATTTAATAAGTAACACCTTATTCTAATTCATGCACATCGGCTGTGGCCCGGAGAGATGATGGGTTCATAAGATAACACGGAGTATTTTCCTTACAATGACACAACGGGTTTTGTGGTCTACTGCGGGTGGAGTCATTAGGAACTGTGCAGTTAAGCGTGGTGCTCATGTGAAAGTAGTACTGGTTTGGGTGACATTCGTGAAATCTTCACACAAGGCATAAAAGCAAAGCCATGATCTGATGCAAAGCGACAATATTGTGTATAAGTAAGATGTTGTTGTACCTTGTCGATACACTTATCTATAAGTGTCGCCGGTCTAGCATTCTAAACTTTATAAGTTCATCTAGCGACATTCCTTAACAATGAGTGATAATAGTTAGATGTCTCTTTTTTTGCCATCATCAACTTTTTCATGTCAAAAATCGGGTATATGATAACAAATTAACATCAACAAAGTAATAATTAGTTGGAGAAAAAAATATAACTAACTCTGATTGTAAAATCAATCATGGATAAAAATACTTTAAGGTTTAGAGTGAAAGAATTAGTAACTTGATAGGTAAAAAAAGCAGGTAAAAAAGTAGCTTGCTTGTGCAAAACTGCTTCTCCTTTAAAAAAAAGCAAAAAAGCTTAAAAAATAAGTAATCCTAATCACCTGCTAAGTTTTGATAATCTAGGCTGTGTTTGGCGACGAGTTTTTAGCATTTAACTTTTAGTGTTAGAATATAATGCTTGCCTTGCAACGAGCGTTTAGCTTTTGAATTTTGTTTTAACACTCCTATTTGAAACAAACTAATATAAGAAGCTTTTAGCATATACAACTATGTTACCAAACACTTTTATAAAACAATGAGCTACTTCCAACAACTACTGCTAGTTTTTCCAAACCTTGAGATGAACAATGTTATTTTCTGACATATAATATGTTGTAAGTGACACATGTTTACTAAGTTTAATGGCCCAGTGGCAAGGTGCCCTCACAATTGGTCTAAGGTTCGAACCTAGATAGGTAAGCATCTTGGGGTGGCCACGGAAAGGGTTTGGAAATGGTCACGGGAATACCCCAGTTAGGTCGCGTACATCTCGCTCCCTGGGTGGGTTACCTGAAGAGGGAAAACCTCATCCGTTTACCCGTTTATTTTGATAAAAAAATGACGAAAATGCGACAGTTGTACCAAATTTAACGAGGAAAGTTGGTACTGATCAAAGTATCATGATTAATATTTTGTTATAAGAAATGATGAAAACGAGACACTTCTACTAAGTTGAATTATTATATTGGTACGGATTAAAGAATAATGACCAATATGGAAGATTGAGATAAGTGAGTAGCTTTATTACGAGTTTATGACATTAGCAGTATTATATAGAGTTTGATGAACTTGCTAGACGTGCATATCCTTTAAATCGGGTATATATTTGTATAAGGTTGTCCTGACTCATGAAGTTATTTTTGGATTTAGTTATATGGAAGTGAAGAACAGGAAACTACATGAGCAGTTTGATGCTGAAGCTTCGTGCTCTTCTCACGGTGGTTCTGGCTCTGAGAAGCCTGTATTTTATGGTGTTTCTATCTTTGTTGATGGGTACACAGTTCCTTCTAGTCAGGTTTGCATTTGTTTTTCGGCGATTGCTGAAATAATTTTACATATGGTAAAGTGTCGGTCTATATATGTGACAGTTTGTGTTGATATTTTTTCAGGAGTTGCGTGGTTACATGTTAAAGCATGGAGGACGATTTGAAAATTATTTTTCGAGGCAACGTGTTACTCATATAATATGTAGTAATCTTCCCAATAGCAAAGTCAAGAATTTGAGGTCAACACCTTCTCCTCGAAGCATATATTCTGGCTTTTCGGTACTTGAAAACAAATATTAAAATCGTGTTTTGTTATTTTTGGTAATCATTGTTATAGGTCATTCAGTCGTGGGCTTCCAGTAGTGAAACCGACATGGGTATTGGACTCTGTTGCTGCTAAGAAGTTGTTGAACTGTAAGTTCAACAAGTAATATCACTTTTCCTCAAAGTTCCTATATTAAGTTATATTGTCGTCTTTTAAATGTGCAGGGGTCCCTTACCAACTAGACCAGGTAGCCAGTGAAGCTAATAACCAACCAAAGTTGTCAACGTTTTTAGGTTTAAGAAGCAGTCTGATTCCCGGTGATCATGCAGATGTCGCTATAGCTTCAGATGTAAATATTTCTGAAGTAAGCGATTCTGCAGAAGACGTAAAACAACCTAATCAAGATTCTGAATATTATGTGCGTGATAGTTTAGATGAATTAGAAGTTGAGGAGCCAACTTGCAGTAATAATTGTGAAAAAGAATCTGAAAATTACGTGCGTGATAGTTTAGATGAATCAGAAGTTGAGGAACCAACGTGCAGTAATAATTGTGAAAAAGAAGCTCCAAGAACAAATGATGTTTTAATTAAAGAAATGAAATCAGAGTGTAGTCCGTGTCAACCTTCTGCATCCGAAGGCAGCCGATGCTCAGACATTCAACACGTTACTGAAACATTATCAGTCGTTCCAACTTCTTCCAACAAAGGACATTCAACTTCTTCTGACCCAAATTTTGTGGAGACTTACTTCAAGGTAGGAGGTTGATAATTCATATAACATTAAGTGATTTTCTGTTTCGATTCAGATATATGATGTCTTCTAATATGAACTTTTAACAAAAAATGTTATTCTCATTTTGGGTTTGGTATGACAGAACTCTAGACTGCACTTCATAGGTACTTGGAAACAGCGGTACCGCAAACGCTTTCCTCGTTCATCAGACGCGCTTAGACCTTCAAGCTCCATTAGTCCTTCATCCACATGCCAAATTATTCATATCGACATGGTAATTATAAACTGCAAATCATTCTCTGGTATCTGTAACTTATGATAAGTTCTAAATATGTAACGACAAAGAGGTATTTGCAGGATTGCTTTTTTGTGTCAGTTGTAATTAGGAACCGTCCTGAATTGTGGGATAAGCCAGTTGCTGTTTGTCATTCTGATAATCCTCGTGGTACATCAGAAATTTCATCAGCTAACTACCCTGCTCGAGATCATGGTCAGACTTAGTCAAGATGCTGTTTTGTTATTGGTTTATGTAGTCATTAGCTCTCATGAACCCTAACTGGTGCTTTTTGTGTTCGTAGGTGTTAGGGCTGGGATCTTTGTTAGAGATGCCAAAGCTCTGTGTCCTCACCTTGTTATCGTTCCTTATAACTTTGAAGCCTATGAGGAGGTATGTTTTCTGTGTATTTTAAGCTGTCTAAATACTCTGCAATAATAATTATTTGAATTGTATTTCAGGTGGCTGATCAGTTCTATAGCATATTGCATAAGCACTGTAACAAAGTGCAGGCTATGAGTTGTGATGAAGCAATTTTAGATATAACGGATATGGAAGCGGATGATCCTGAACATTTAGCTTCATTGATAAGAAAGGAGATATTCGATACCACAGGATGCACTGCAAGTGTGGGCATATCTAGCAATATGCTTATGGCCCGACTAGCTACCAGAAGTGCCAAGCCAGATGGTCAGTGTTACCTTCCTCTTGATAAGGTCTGTCACAATCCTCATAATCTATAGGGCTTATCTAGTAGTGATATTGCATGTTTAGTGCCTAATAATGTGATTATTACAGGTGGATGATTTTATGGAGGAACTTCCAGTTAAGGCGCTTCCAGGTATTGGTCGTGCTTTAGAGGAGAAATTGAAAGGGAGGCATGTTAAAACTTGTGGAGAGTTACGCATGATATCTAAGGTTTTCATGTTCTGTACAATTACTTATTTAAATGTGAAAAATGCTTTGTTAATAACTGCTAATAACTTCTTTTAGTATTTTCCTGCTCTTCTCAGGAATCTCTTCAAAAGGATTTTGGACAGAAAACTGGTGACATGCTATGGAATCACTGTAGGGGGATAGATAACCGCCTTGTTGGCATGATTCAGGTATTGCAACTACTATTTATAGAAGATTAAAAGTGTAATGATTTTTACATAGTTTCATTTCTTCCATTTGAGTTCTCGCGGTTTGAAGTTTTCACTGCAACTTGATCTGCATATTCCTTTATTTCGGTAACTTGATTACTTTTACAGGAAACCAAGTCCGTAGGCGCTGATGTAAATTGGGGTGTAAGGTTTAAAGATATGAAAGATGTAAGTAGGACCAATTCTGTCAATTTATTTATGTTTTGGTGGAGAGGTAATATCGCAAAGCAACCATTAGTCCGTTACTGATATTACGTTATTCTGATTTTAGTGCCAACATTTTCTTCTGAGCCTATGCAAAGAAGTGTCTTTGCGTCTACATGGATGTGGAGTAAGTGGACGTACTTTTACACTTAAGGTATATTCTTTTATCATGATTATAGTAAACTTGATGCAATATTTCTATATATTTTATAGAACAACAACACTCATGGACATGGGCGGAGATAAGGGAAGAGGGGGGGCACAAGGGGCAGGTGCACCCTAAGTGAAAAAAATGGTAGTGTAAAATTTTCGAAAATATTTGCCTTTTTCCGTAATTTGCGCCCCCCCCCCCCCCCCCCCCCCTAAGTACCAATTTATAGTGTCGTTTTTAAAATTTATTAAAGTGTGCCCCCTCGACCAAAAATTTCTGGCTCCGCCCCTGCTCATGGACATGAACACATGATAATGTAGGTTAAAAAGAGAAAGACTGACGAAGAGCCAGCAAAGTATATGGGTTGTGGTGACTGTGACAACCTCAGTCATTCATTGACGGTACCTATTCTTATACACCAATCTTATTCTTATGCATATATGGCCTCTATTTTCTGAGTCTAGAAAATTGTGTTTCATCAGGTCCCAATGGCTACGGATGACTTGGATGTTCTTCAGAAGATAACTAAACAGCTCTTCAGTCATTTTCATATTGGTAAACCACTTAGTCCCGGATGTCTAGGACTGTAGGGGGAAAAACTATAATTGACATCAATATTTCTTGCAGATGTCAAAGACGTACGGGGAGTTGGCCTCCATGTAACAAAACTTGAATGTGCCGACAATCTTAAGCAAGGTATTCTGCGCGGTAGCAACTAAAAGTTAGATATTCGCTTTCATAAATGTGTATCAGCTTCCTTTTTGAGTTTCTTTATATGAGTGTAACCCAACAGTATTATCTTGTCATGTGGTCGTGAAGGGAGTGAAAGGAGCTCTATTCGCTCTTGGCTTGTATCTGCTTCTGTACCTAAAGACACGGAAAATAAAGGTTAGTTCTTTTTAAAATCTCATATGTTTTGTCATGATCAAAGGCTAGTGTTTGTTAATGAAGTCTAAAGCTTTTCGACCTTTTATTTATGATGTTAAGATATTTAGTTATCTTAAATTTCATAAATAAACTGGTTCTACTTTTTTAAATAGACCACAAACTTGTTAACGATGTACATCTTGTAGATACGAAGGAGCAGTTCAGTGATCAACTTCATCAGTCTAAAAGCAATTCAACAGTCGGTGCTATTATGTCTAATCGGGAAGCCAACCACAGCTCAGGTGTCCCTTCATCACCAAGTGAATTCGATGCAGACTGTCTTAAAAGCCTTCCTCCTGAAATCTTTTCTGAATATAATGAATTTTATGGTGGAAAATTAATTAGCTTCGTATCAAAGCATAGGTCTGAAAGTATTGATGTTGGCACTTCATCGATTTTGCCTGGAGATGCTCAAGGTAATTAGTGAACCCGCATTTCTGTAGCAATTTTATGTGGCAATTTCAATCCACTTATGAATTAGTCGAATATTTTAGCTCTTACGGGTAAAATTAAAAAAAAAGAAAAAAAGAAAAAAAAAAAAAAAAAAACCTTTTCAAACGGGTCGAAATTCATCAGAGTGTATTTTCAATCCTTACAATCTTTAACGGGTAAAATTAAAAAACGAGACAGATGGGTCAAATCTTATAATTCTATTGAAAAAGCAATAATGATGAAAAGCTACAGCTTTGTCAGGAATTTAATATACGTTCTGTTTATTAATAAAGTCATAAACTGTTCCGAGTCAACCCAACCCATACAAATAGATTACCCTTTTTGACTTGTTACTCAACCCACCAATTTTGCCACTTCTACTAGCAGAGTATGCCTTTGATGAGTCTCTAACATACGTGCTGGTAATTTTAGGGGTTAGAGCACAGCTTGAACCAGAAGTACCAAATAATGTTGCTGCTTCTTCAACTTCACAAAACGTTGGTGATGTCGGTGTGATGCCATCTTCTTTGAGTCAGATAGATGCATCAGCTTTACAGGAATATCCGCAAGAAATAAGAGACGAAATACTTAAAAATCTTCCCGCACACAGGAACCCAGAAACCATATCAGACGCTTCACCTCTGGGGTTGAAATTGAACCATCTTGAGATCCAGGCCAAACCAACGGTTCATGATTCAAGCAATGCTCTTTGGTCGGGAAATCCACCACATTGGGTTCAAATGTACAAATCCAGTGATTCGCAGATACTAAGATATCTTTCAGATACATATAGCGGGTTAAAATCAACCTATGATTTATCTTCAGTATTACTAAAAAGTGTCGCTGCAACTGAGGTGGTATGTATTGGTGCAAGCACTACTGAATGTGATGATGCTATTAGATGCTTATGCGAGCTTCTGAAACAATACATGGAACTGAAAGTAGAATCAGACCTCGAGGAGATACACACGTGTTTTCGTATTTTAAGAAGGTACACACCTGAACCACACCATTTTTTGTGATATTTATATATATTATACGCATATTACAATGATTGGCTGTATTTCCTAATTGGTTTGGGTATCAGGTTGAGTGTCAGGTCTGAACTATTTTTACAAGTTTACAATACAACGATTCCACACCTTCAGGTGACGTGTTTATTAATTATGTCCGGTGACTATTATTATAGGAACGGATTTTATTTATTTATTTATTTATTTATTTTTGTTTTGGATCTTGTAAGTAATTTCTTTTCTAAATTGATCAATAGATGACTGTCAGTGAAAAATATGGTGGAAGTCTCTGCATCTAAGCATGTAAATATTGGGAAGATCATGGACAAATGATGCGTAACATGACACAACTGCAGACATGGCAAATGGTGCTGGAGATCAGTTTTCAAAAGTTGCAGTGTATATAAAATAACATCTTTAGAAGTATAGCAAAGTGTATATCTTTGTAATCTATTAGTTATATGTGGGAATGTGATATACTTGCTATATTTCCCACATTTTGTGTTTATTTTTATAGACTTCCGATTTTGTATCTTTGAACATGTTTTCATCATGGGATACACTAATTATAATTAAGAAATTCGTAACATTTGTGCAGTTGACGAGATATATACTGTAGTTATGTGATCTGTTTGTCAAGGAACACGGCCTTAGAAAACACGCCTAGTGAGCACAAAGGTGTGTTTCTTTGGAACGGCAAATACTTGCATAGTTATTAACCACCTAATACTCATGCCCTTTGGTTGATATGTGTGTTTTTGAGTTTCAGGAATCCAAAAGAGAGTGGTTTTTAGTTTTGCGGGTCTTTTTTTTATTCGGTTACGAAAGGATTTGTAGCCCAGCGGTACCCAAGGGCGGAGCTTAGTAAGGACCAAACAACCCGACAAAGGTGTTGGACTGGGCTGCATACTATTGGATCATATTTGAGGCCTCTAATAGATGTTGGGTCCTTGATTACTCTGCATAGGCCTATATCTAGTAGTAAGATCTACTTATAACATGTGTTATAGATATATGATGTTTGTGTGATAGATTTGTGATGTTTAAAATAATAGTTAGCTTACTTGGAAGAAAAGCGAAAAAAAAAAGTGTTGTTAAAGAAATCAAACCTTACAATTTCATGATCACACATAAGTATTTTTTAATATAAACCGTACTCTTCCTGTCTACGTTGCATCATGCATAATCAAAGTCGTCCTTTTAGATCAAAACATGACCCTTTAGGATGCCAATGACCAAAACTTGGAATTCCTTTGAGGTATCTGAAAGTTCTATTAACACCTAATAGGTGTGATAGTGATTCCCTAGCGTTAGCTTGGTCCCTATAACAAAAACATGTAAAGAATTGCATGTTTGGTCTGCTTTTAATTTGCTACATCGGAGACCCAATCATACCTATGTATTGGGTTTCATTTTTTAGGAGGTACAATTGTCGTTTTCACTAATGTCTAATTAGACAAGCATATTTCTTTAATAAATCTCTAAGATATTTTTCTTGATTAAAGGAATTGTTCAACATAAAAACCAAAAAAATAAGTTAGTTAACCCATCATGCTAATTTCATAATGTTTGGTCATTAGGTTTGTAAACAATTTGCAAAGTTTCTCATTCGTTGACCCAAATATTATGTCATCCACATATATTTATAGATCTTACAAATCTATTTTCACTAAGATATTCAAGAGAGTTTCATACCATGTTCTTTGAGCTTGCTTTAACCCATGCAGGTATTTGTCAAGCTCGCAGACATACTGGAGATGATTATTGTCTTAATTCCATGTGGTTGATTGACGCAGACATGCATCTGACAGACCGCAGAGTTTTTGTCGGCTGAATATGGTAAACATATCCTTACACCTTAAAGCCTTTCCATTGGAGCAGATGATATCCATCCGATAAAGCCTGAAGTCTTTGTGTTGTAAGTTTTTGTAACAACTAAATTAAAGTAATGT
Source organism: Artemisia tridentata subsp. tridentata (assembly GCA_021014915.2). Lineage (NCBI taxonomy): Eukaryota > Viridiplantae > Streptophyta > Magnoliopsida > Asterales > Asteraceae > Artemisia > Artemisia tridentata. The sequence goes on along the minus strand of CP139507.1, from coordinate 457,224,391 downwards.
GGTAATCTATAAGAATCAAAACATCTAAAACAAGTTGGTATCCCAAATACAAAAAAATAATGTTGTCTTATGTTACCGAAAGCACATTCTTGTCGGAGGTCTCTCTTGAAGCATTGAGATTGGGTATGTTGGTGTTTCCATATCCTACCTCTCTTATACCTCGCTTTGGTGGAATTTGGTATGCTGTTGTTGTCTTCTTTATCCCGAAGTAAGAAAGTCATTGTGAATTATCTCAAAGCTTATCTTGTGATACCCGAATCATACACGATTTGTGTTGGGCCAAAGAGTTTTCCCAATTGACTCTAATAGTAATTAAACATAAAATACTTAGTTAAGTTTACTCGCTAAAATGAAATCAACATGTGTTGTATAAAGCTCTATCACTAACTAGCTTCAAGGACGTCGAAGACCATATGAAGATACACTCAGTATTACCGAGTAAAGTACTTGAGCTGAAGACAATATCAAAGTTAGTGAGATCGAATAAATTAAAGTCTCACTCAGTGATATACTTTCTCTGAGTCACGAGACATGAATTAGGCATGAGCTTCCTTAACACAAAAAAGAAAAATCACTTCTGCAAGGAAGAAAAACAAGTACAATAGTAGTTGATAAATAGTGAATAGTTGACTTAACTATTTAATAAAGTACGTCGTAAGTGAAGCCACATATAAAAACATTAAATAAAGGTCAAAGTGTATTTTACTACCCCAAACTTGGTTAAACGAGTTTTATACTACCTCAAACAGGTGTAGCTTAGTACCCCATATTTGTAAACTCGATTGTTTTAGTACCTTGACTCACTTGGACTCCTTTACTCATTTTTTCTACGCAAGGGTTGGACATTAACACTCTGTTCACAAGTTTAAATTTTAAAAAATGAAAAGGGATGAGATGTGAAGGGTAAAGTAAGGGATGTCATAATGAAGAAAGTGGTTATTTATTTTTGTGTTCTTGAGTTTATTTTTTAAGTAGTAAGGAAAGAATATGAAACTATCAAAATTACCAATATACTCTCAAAACTATGTAGATTAATTAATTAATTTTTGCACAAGATGAGAAACAAACATAATAAGTGGTTGGTTTATACCTCACACATAATCACAAAATCATTCATACCCGCACAACATTACAGATACGCTACTATATACATGCTTAAAAAAATCAGCCATACCCGCACACCATTACAGATACGCTACTATATACATGCTTAAAAGTATATGTATTAACAATCACATTTCTCATCATAAAATCAATCACGCTTTAAGTAACAATTAATCGAAAACGCAATGCATAGTGATAACAATTAATAACTAAAGAAATGAAAGGTACCACAATCATCGGTTTACTTTGCATAGTGATAACAATTAATAACTGAAAAAAATGAAAGGTACCACAATCATTGGTTTACTTTGAGATGCATAGTGATAACAATTAATAACTAAAAATGAAAGGTACCACAATCATTGGTTTACTTTGAGATAAATGAAACCAATGCATAAATGAAACGCAATGCACAGTGATAACAATCATTGGCCATTTACTTTGAGATAAATTTCATGTGACAATCATTGGTTTTAGACAAAAAATAAACTAAATAAAAAAGTTGGTTTATGAGAAATGATATTGATTAAAATACATAGCTGCCAAAATCGGTCTTGATGTGAAAATAAGACGTAAACAAATGGAACCGTAATTGACTGATCGTGATTCGTGAATGATAAATGAGGATATAAAAGTAATTTAATAAAAGCTCATGTTGTAAGTTACCCACTTTCCCTCCTAATCCTCCCAATTTTGGGAGGAACACATATACACCTTCCTCTCAACTTCCCGTACTTTACCTTTTCCTCTTAAAAAAAACTTAAGAACACATTTTTTTCAATTTCCCTTCCCATCCTTTACCTTTCCATTAAAATTAAAAAAAAAAAAAAAAAAACCTCGAGAACAGAGTGTAAGGTTAGGCACGTACGTCTTTTTTTCATTTAAGTTTGAACTTTTTACTTGTATGCTTATGTTCTCCTTAACTAATTATAAACTCAAAAACTCATGTTCTAACACATTTATTCACGTAGTTCTGCATTCTTCGTCTCACCATATTAGCAAATGGATTCCACCATGAGGAATTAAAATAAAACTAAGTAAGCACATTAGTAATCAGTAGGTTTAATTCACACAAAAAAGAGAGTAATGAATGTCACATAAACAGTAACGTTTAAAGATATAAATAGAAAACAAACACCACAACTCCATATCACAATATGCACTGGTCACATACTAGCCAAATAATCCCAAATGTACAATCAATTAATCTCATCTATGCAGCGTAATAAAGCTGAAGGGTTGACATTACTAGTCACATACTTGTAATTCTTTTCAATGTGTTTGCCGCTATCCATGTTCTCCATGAACAGTATATTAATATCAATCAATTGAGCGCTCAATATCGTCTATGATGCCCAAACGTAATGTCCAACCCTTACGTCAATAAGAAGTTTAAAAAACTGAGTCAAGGGCTCCAAGCTTGTCCGAGTAGTCAAGGGTACTATTACGACCGGGTTTACAAGTATGGATACTAGGCTACACCTTTAATAGTTTAGGGTAGTATAAAACCCGGTTAACCAAGTGTGGGGTAGTAAAACACACTTTGGCCTTAAATAAAAGATGTACCGTTTCATCATATGATTGACATTTAACCCACTACAATATGTGACTTACACTTTATTATTTTTATATATTACAAAGTCTCTAAAGAGAGAATGCATAGATTCTTTACACAAAAATAATACAAATGTATCATTGTGAAATAATCCTCCTCTCCTAAAAATATCATAAGCTAAGCTAGCAAGCTTTGATTCATTTTTAAAAGAGTTTCATTTGTTATTCAATTGGGATAATTTTCGTCAACTATTCTTGTAATTTTTTTATGCATTTCTAATAAGAATTATGCACTTAAAAGTACAAATGATATTTTTCCAACATGTTTTAAACTTTCTTATCTTCTTGTTAAGCTCTAAGAGTTATTATGTGAAATGCCTCTTTAACTCTTTTTAACTTCTTAAACTTATTCTTTCAGAACGAACAATTTGGAGAAATATCCGATATCCGGTTGTTGAATCACCCTTTACCCAAAAAAAAAAAAAAAAAAAAAAAAAAAAGATAAAATAAATAAATACAAAAAAAATAAATAAATAAATCTTCGCCCTCCAAACCCGGAAATATCCGATAATTATATTGCTAAACTATATATGTATTATGAATATATTAGCTACAATTTTTGTACAGCCAATTGGCTACATTTTTGTGCTACAAATTATGGGTCCTTGAGTTATTTTTTGTGTATTTTTAATGGAGGATTGCAGCAAATTGGCTACAAAATTTGTAGCCCCACATTATATTGTATGACAAGTGAACTAATAATGTAATTGTTGATTTTGACTGCGTTGAAATTCAAACGTCTTTAGGATTGAAGAGAGTGATGCCTAGTGTTTGTTATCTTATGTATTGAGTTTTTTTCTCTTTATTTTGCGTATTTATAGTTTTGGATAGAGATTTTCTCATGTTCAAATGAACATGACAGGTTATGTTGGCCAACTAAAAACAAATTCATGAAATGAGGGTCCACTTTTTGGTAAAAATTAAAGACTTACTTTTTTATTTACTCTCACAACATATTTAACATGACCTCTGCATGTTCACTTAGGACACGAGAGGATCTTAATCCTATAGTTATTGGGGTATGCGTGCATCATTTGTTGGAAATTAGAGTTGGTAGTGAGAGAAATTTGTGGATAATGACCTTGTCGTCTGGACTAAACAAATTTTAGTAGTGTAATACATGTGTAAAGTGATCATTCTAACTTATTTTTTATTAATGCTAGACCACCATACATGTCACAACGTGATCATTGATACATAGCTCCGTAACATTAATGGAAAATTTAGTTTTAGTTTATTCATGTTGGGTAATCATGGTTTTTAATCTTTTTGCCGATCGTTCGTTGCAAATTAAAGTTGGTGAAGTGTTTGTGAGATTAAGGGATATGCAATTTCCTTTTTTTTTTTTTGAATAAATTTTGTTTTGGTTAGTTATGGTTTCTCATTTTTTAGCCGATCGTTTGTTGCAAATTGTTGAAATGATAATTCAACCTGGAATTATAAGTTGAGGGACTAATTTGTACTTGTTTGATATTTCAGTTATAGTTGTCTTTATCTCTTGGTTGGGTTTAGCTAAAGCTGTGAAGTTGAAGGGCTAAAGTTGACAAAGCTGGAAAGATGAAAAAGGCTGCTATATAAGCTCTCATTCAAGCTAGGGTTTCTCATTCTCTCCACCGATAAAACACACAGTTTTCTCTCTTGTTATTCAATCAAAAGCTGTTATTGTGATCTTGTGATCGTTGTAGTTGTTTACCATTGTGAGTTGAGTGATTGTATCTGAACTATTGGCAAGATAGTCAATAGGCTTGCACCTAAGTAGAAATGGCAAGCTTTGTGTGATTCTTGTGATTCTTTTGTAGTCTGATTGAGATCAGTATCTTTCTGATCATTGTATTTTGCTTTTTGTTGTTAATAAGATTGACTTGAATTGAGATTCAAGTCTTGGTTTCTGGTTTATTCATAATTTTTTACATGGTATCAGAGCAAGGCTCTCACATCTTTCTCTAAATCGGTTTTCTAGAAAACTAGGGTTCTGGAAAATTTGGGGTTTTTCAATATTGATTCGATTCTTGTCAAAGTTAACCTTGGCTAATTGATACTTACTGGGTCTAATTGGTTTAGTCTAAAAGGTTTTTACAAAACGCCCAATTTTTGAAAAAATTAGGGTTTAGGTATTTTTGGGGGTTTGCTCTCTGGCTTCGATTGGTGGTTGATTAAGTATTCTTGATCAACTAATTAGTGGTTCTGGCGATTCTTGAGGTTGTATTGGTTTTTTCCCTAATTTTGGGAGATTAGGGTTTCGTTGGTGATTGATTCTGGGTTGATTCAGATCTGGTGGGTTGTGTTCTTGACCAAGTGAATCAAGAACATAACCTGGGTTCTATTCCGCTGCTTCTTGGATCTATTGCGTGCACTCTAACACCTCTCACGCTTTCTCCTTTCATTTCTTTTTTTTTTCTTGCATTTTAGACTGCTGGAGGATAGGATTGGGAAAGATTGGAAGTTGTGGTGTTGTAATTGTGTTTCTGTTATTTATTTGTTGAATATCTGCTATTTGGTTGCTTATTTTTTGTTTGCTTGTTTGTGTGCGCCCTTGACCAACCATCTTGAGTGGCAAGGAAAGCCTGGGAACTACCTTCTTGTCCTTTTTTGTGTGTTATTTCTTGTGTAGTTCATTATGTTTGAAAAAGGGGGTTCTGATAAGGAAAATTCTGTGCATGATTCTGAGGAAGAAGAGGAACCCATTACTCTTATTAGTAAACTTGACCTTAGTGACCCTTTGCATTTACACCCTAATGACTCAACCTCATTGACTGTTGTGTCCATTAAATTGAAAGGTACTGAGAATTATAATGTGTGGTCTTGTGCCATGTTGTTGGCTTTAGAGGGAAAAAATAAAACTGGATTTATTGATAGATCTTGTAAAAGATCTAATGTGGATGAGGTCTTAGGAAGACAATGGGACAAGGTTAATGATGTGGTTTTAGGGTGGATTTTAAGCTCTGTATCAGAAAAATTGTTTTTGGGACAAATCTTTTCTAAAAAGGCTTCTGATGTGTGGACTGAATTAAAAGAAACTTTTGATAGAGTTGATGGTTCTGTTACTTTTAACTTGCACCATAAAATCAATTCTCTTTCTTAAAATGGTAGTTCTATTGTTGAATATTTAATAAGTCGTCTACTCTGTGGAAACAGTTTGATGCCTTAATAAAACTGCCCAGATGCACTTGTCATGAATCTTAAGACTTTAAAAAACATAACCAATTAATGAAATTGATGCAATTCTAAATGGGGTTAGATGATTCTTATATGCAAATTATAAGCAACATTTTATCTAGAGATCCTCTGCCTGATGTTAAAGGGGCTTTTGCCATCATATCTAGTGAGGAATCTCATAGGTCTGTGGTCACTGGTTCATGTGGTGGGACTTCCCAAAGGTCTTAGTCATCTGTGTTCAACTCTAGTGTGCCCAACAGAGGGAGCTCACAGAGGCCTCCAACTTCTGATAGCTCTTTCAGACCTAGCAATGGCCCAAGAAATAATGATAATAGAAGGACTGCTGGTGGTCCTGTCTTTATGTGTGAGCATTGTGGATTTAATGGTCATACTGCTGATAGATGCTTTAAGTTGATTGGGTACCCTTCTGATTTTGGGAAAAATAAAAGAACTAATAATAATAATCAGGGTACTCAGAATTTTACCAAAAGATTTGTTAACAATAACAACTCTGTTGGTTCTAGTTCCGCTTCTGCTCTTTCTGATGAACAGATTTCAAAACTTATTTCTTTGATCAAAGAAAACTCCGTTAGTACTGATGGGAAAGGAAAAGGTGTGAATGCCAATATGGCAGGTATTGTCTTTAACAAAAGTAAATTCTTTAATCAAAACTTTATAAAATTCTTTTGTAATAACAGTAAAATGAGAGCTGCACTTATTGCAGCTGGTATTATTGTTAATTCTGGTGCAAACCAGCATTTAACATACACTGATAAATACTTGGTGAATGTTATTGATATTTCCAAACTTGGAATTAAGGTTTCACATCCTAATGGAACTGAAGCCTTAATTACCAAGGTTGGAAATATGATTCTCACCAAACATTTAACTTTGTATGATGTGCTAGTTGTTCCAGAGTACTGTGTCAGTTTAATGTATGTTCATAAAGTGGCTAGAGACAGCAACTTTTTTATTGCTTTTGATGAAACTAAGCGTTTTGTCTTACCTTAGGAGTTGAGGGGAATGAATGTTCTGGGGATTGATAGACAGATGGATGGGTTGTATTACTTTGATGGAAATCAAGGTATAGACTTAAAGGTTAAGAACTTTGAGTTTGTTTGTTGCCTGTCTAATTGAGTTTGTTTGTAGCCTGTCTAAGAAAATTTGGCACTACAGGCTTGGTCATTATTCTGACCAAGTGTTGGCAGTGCTTAAGGGTGAAATCAATTTTCAAAATAATAATGATAATGAGCCTTGTGACATCTGTCAAAAGGCTAAACAGACTAGAGAACCTTTTCCATTAAGTGATCATAAAACTGTTGTTATTGGTGAACTTGTTCACTTGGATCATTGGGGTCCTTATAAAGATAAAAGTAAAGTGGGTCACAGATATTTTTTAACTGTTGTTGATGATTTCACCAGGGCTGTTTGGGTTTACTTACTTAAAAGTAAGCATGAGGTGTTTGATTGTATTAAAGTTTTTTATAATCCCATTAGAATATAGTTTGAGAAATGTGTTAAAAATTTTAGAAGTGATAATGGAACTGAACTTGTTAATAATCAGTTCAATAAATTTTGTTACACCAGACATCTTGTGCTTACACACCTCAACAAAATGGGGTTGTTGAAAGGAAACGTAGACATCTGTTAAAACTTGCCAGATCCCTTATGTTTAAGGGGGGATTGCCTTTATACTTATGGTCTGAATGCATTCTAACTGCCACTTATCTGATTAACATATTGCCATCTTCAGTGCTGAGTGGAAATTCTCCTTACAATCTTGTCTTTAATGAAAAACCTGTTTTAAACCATTTAAGGACTTTTGGTTGTCTTTGTTTTGCTACCATACTTACCAGCAATGATAAGTTTAGTAGCAGAGCAGAAAAAGTGTGTCCTTGTTGGGTATTCTAACTTTCAAAACGGTTACAAACTTTATAGTCTTGAAAGGAAACAGTTTATCTTTTCTAGAGATGTTAAATTTTTTGAAAATATGTTTCCTTTTAAGATTAAAAATGCTTCTGCTGCTCCTGACCCTCTCTGCCAGGGTTTGAATCATGCTAACTTCTTTAATGAAGTTTCAGGTGATAACCCTGACACACCTAATGATGACAATATTCAAACTGGTACCCCTTTGGGTAATAATAATCAAGATGCTCATCATGTGGGTAAGGGTAGCAACTCTCCGCATCTTGGCAGCCCAACTATTGACCATAAAGAGAGTGATTTGGAGCACTCTCCTGGTTCCAATAAGGTTGCCAGTGTAGATGAGATGGCTGCAACTCCTTTTGGTGTGACTATTTCTGAGGGTGACAGAAGTCCCTTTCCTGAACAAGCAGCAGGAACATCTTTTCAGAATAATGATCAGCTTTCTTTAAGAAGGTCTGATAGAACATCTGTTTTCCCAAATAAATATAATGAATTTTTTGTTGATTCCAAAGTTAAGTTTGGTCTTGAAAAATTTTTGAATTACTCAAAACTTAGTTCTGAATACTTTTGTTTTGTGTCTGAGTTGAATAAATCTGTTGAACCAAAAACTTATAGACAAGCTTGTAAGGATCAGCATTGGAGAGATGCAATGGACAAAGAGATGCATGCTCTTTACAGTAATGATACTTTTGAAATATGTGAGTTGCCTAAGGGTAGAAAGGCCATAGGAAATAAGTGGGTTTTTATGATCTAATATAAGTCCACAAGAGAAGTAGAAAGATATAAGGGTAGATTAGTTGCCAAAGGTTTTAATCAAAAGGAAGGTGTTGATTTTGATGAAACCTTTTCTCCTGTTGTGAAAATTGTTACTGTTAGGTGCATTATTAATCTTGTTGTTTAGATGAGTTGGCCTATTTTTCAATTTGATGTTAACAATGCATTTCTTTATGGTGATTTTGATGAAACTGTTTATATGACTTTACCTGAGGGTTATTTTGATGTTAATGATAAGAGGGTATGTAGACTTAAAAAGTCATTGTATGGGTTGAAACAAGCACCCAAGCAATGGAATGCTAAATTCACTAGTGCCCTTCTTGAGAATGGTTTTAAGCAAAGTAAAAGTGACTATTCTTTGTTCACAATGACTGACTCAGGTAACTTTGTTGCTTTACTTGTTTATGTGGATGATATTATTGTCACTGGTAATAATTCGGAAGAAATTGAAAGTTTTAAAGTTTTTTTGAAATCCAAGTTTCAAATAAAGGATTTGGGAAAACTTAAATACTTCTTGGGTATTGAAGTGATTGAAACTGATCAAGGTGTATGTTTGACTCAAAGGAAATATTGTTTGGATCTTTTAACTAATTTTGGCTTACTAGCTTGTAAGCCATCTGCTTTTCCTCTTGAGCAGAACTTATTTTTAACTAGTGAACCAACTACTAGTGATCCAGTGATAGATAATTTGACAGAATATCAAAAACTTATTAGGAAACTGATTTATTTGACTCATACTAGGCCTAACAATGCTTACTCTGTTCACTGCTTGAGTCAGTTTATGCACAGGCCTCTTAGGTCTCACTTAATAATTGCTCTTAAAGATTTAAGATATCTAAAAGGTTCCCCTGGAAAAGGGATACATATTACCAGGTGCCCAAATGCTTATCTTGAAGCATTTGTTGATGCAGACTGGGCTAAATGTGTTGTTACTAGAAAATCTGTCACTAGATATTGCTTATTCTTAAATGGTTCTCTAGTTTCATGGAAAAGCAAAAAATAATAATAATACCATTTCTAAGTCTTCTGCAGAGGCTGAGTATAGGGCTATGGCCTCTACAACATCAGAAGTTGTTTGGGTTTTAAAAATTTTACAAGATTTGAAATGGGAATATTTTTTTACCTGTGAAGCTTTATTGTGATAGTCAGGCTGCAATTAAAATTGCAGCTAACCCTGTGTTTCATGAAAGGACTAAAAACTTGGAAATTGACTTACATTTTGTAAGAGAAAAAATTATGGCAGGGGTTACTAAAATTGAAAAAATATTTTCACAAAAGGGTTAGGCAAGCTTCAGCATGATAAGCTTGTTGGAAAACTGGGTATGATTGATATGTTCCAGGTTGGAGTTAAGGGGGGATGTTGAAATGATAACTCAACCTGGAATTATAAGTTGAGGGACTAATTTGTACTTGTTTGATATTTCGGTTATAGCTGTCTTTATCTCTTGGCTGGGTTTAGCTAAAACTGTGAAGTTGAAGGGCTAAAGTTGACAAAGCTGGAAAGATGAAAAAGGCTTATATATAAACTCTCATTCAATCTAGGGTTTCTCATTCTCTCCATCGATAAAACACATAGTTTTCTCTCTTGTTATTCAATCAAAAGCTGTTATTGTGATCTTGTGATCTTTGTAGTTGTTTACCATTGTGAGTTGAGTGATTGTATCTGAACTATTGGCAAGATAGTCAATAGGCTTGCACCTGAGTAGCAGTGGCAAGCTTTGTGTGATTCTTTTGTGATCTGATTGTGATCAGTATCTTTTTGATCTTTGTATTTTGCTTTTGGTTGTTAATAAGATCGACTTGAATTGAGATTCAAGTCTTGGTTTCTGGTTTATTCATAGTTTTTTTTACAAAAATTAGAGGTGGTAGTGTTTTTGTGAGATTAAGGGATATGTTTGCATGGTTAGTGAGAGAAATTTGTGGATGGATGAGATTAGTAGTTCAATGTATGTCTAAAGTGATGTTTCTGACTTATTCTTAATATTTGCTAGACTGCCGTACATGTTCTTTCTTGATAGTTAATACATAGTTTGGTGCAAAAGGTGAACATATTTTATTAATAACAAGGAATCTTACAATAAAAGAAATAGAGTTATAGACATGCCTATACTCTTGATCACAACAAAACATACTACTGATAACATGAAGTTATCTCAGATAACCAACAATCTCATACAACACATAATAGCTTCATACAGCCATTATTTCACACTAGCCTGCAGGCAAACTATCATCAGTTTGCAGTCTTCTGCATCATCCACTTCACCTTTTATGTACCAATAACCATCTAGCTACATTTTCATAACATCTACCCATCAAGGTCATTCAACCTGCCACCACAATAACCAAGACAGGCTAGATGAATGGCATCACTAGGAACCCTTTACCCCTCCAACTCAAGGGCTATACAGACTGAGCTACATTTCCATCTACTACAATGGCTTTACACAATTGGGAACACACACCTTAAGTGAGGACCAACCAAACCTCCTATGGGTAACATCAACGGAAATTTCAGTTGATTATATAGTTCTGTAACATCAACAGAAATTTCAGTTGATTATATGGCATTGATACACAATCATTTTGTAATATAACTTTCAAGCTAGAATACAGTTTTCAGATTAACGTTCCAATGTTTTTAGGCCCATAAGTTTAGTAACACTCTGACTGCATAATCAAAGTTGATTGGTAAATTTACATTTTCTAAAACATTATCTGTTTACAAGATTTTGTAATGGCCATTATATATAGTAAATTTAGTTTTACGTGTTCACAGTTTACCAAATATATAACATATATAGCTGTTTTTTTTTTTATTATAACGTTCAATTTATTTTGTTTGAAAACTGCATCAGTCTTGGCAAATCTGTTTGAAGTTTCTATAATGAAAAGGAAAAAAAAAAGTTGTAGTGTTACCAAGCAAGGTTGTTAGTGTTTTAATGTTGTCAAATGGTAATTCTCTCTGTCTTGTCTTTAGCATTTTCTCTTAGATATTTGCAATAATATGCTTTTGATTTTGTAGTGTATTAATTGTTGGGGAAATTGCAGAAATCGAACAATACTTGGAACTCTGAAAGGCGTGATAACACTTTCAGATCAAATCTATTTGGTGGTTCACCTAAATGAATTGATCGGATACAATTCAGAGAATTTGAGAATGAAAGTGTGTGTATGTTGTTGAGAGGAATACAAACCAGAAGAACCAACCAATATGACAGGGAAATTCATATATGTTGCAGGGGTTGGAAATTGCCTTTATGCAGTTTTCGACTTTCACAATTGTAAAACCAGTCCTTCAGAAATTAGCTTCGCCCCTAATGTCATAATAAACTCAAATAAGCGTGCGCCCCGCACCTCTAAACTTATGTGATATTTTATTCTGACAATATTGGTTGTCAAGTTAATCCAATTACACTAAAATATCCAACAATCCTCCCCTATTTTAGTGTAATCCTTGAGTAACTAAAATAAATCATCTTAAACATTCAAACTTTTTCATAAATGAAATTTCGTGACGATTGAATTTCAGATTAGTACATTACACATTCCATATATTCGAATATCAGGGTGTCTCTTAGGATTGAACCCTTGCTATTCATTTTGAATACACGAAGATAATGTACACAAAAGTTTACACACTTATATGTTCTACTCGACACTATGTTTTACTAGCCTGTGTCCCATCCTTCATAAGCATATCAAAGCCAAGTCCCAGCTTCTTGAAGCGGCTAAACTTCATGCTCACATAGGTAGCTCTTTTACTCTTGCACCTGCATATGCAATTTGTCAAAAGAGCTATTAAGAATATAAACATTCAACCTCCTTAACTTGCAGGTCTGAACACATACCTTGGGATGAATCTTCTAATGTGTTCCAATCTCTAGATATTAAGCTTTCCACATTGAATTCAGCACCTAGCGTCATACTAGATGGGAATTGGGTATCTTAATATGAGAGATTTCTGGTGGACTTTAATCCCATCCCTATAGCTGACTTGTGCACAAGATCTCTTCTTAACCATTTAGTTAAATGATCGGCTAAATTGTTTTGAGTTTTCACAAACTCTACAGATATCACTCCATGCATGTTAAGTTCACGTACCATGCTATGTCTAACACCCAAGTGTCTAGACTTACCATTATACACTTGACTATATGCCTTAGCTAAGGTTGCTTCACTATCACATCTGATAGATATAGCTGATATCGGTTTAGGCCACAATGGAATTTCATAGATTAAATTCCTTAGCCATTCAGCTTCTTTACCAGCTGATGCAAATGCCACAAACTCAAATTCCATTGTTGAATCAGTGATACAAGTTTGTTTCTTTGATGCCCAACATATAGCACCACCTCCAAGAAGGAATGTCCAACCACTTGTGGAAGAATGATCTTCCAAATTGGTAATCCAACTTGCATCTGAATAACCTTCAAGAACAGAAGGAAAACCAGAATAAGTCAAACCATAGTCCATGGTTCCTTTCAAGTACTTGAATACGCGAATAATTGCCTGTCAATGATGCGAACTTGGATTATGAGTATATCTACTCAGCTTTCCAACCGCAAAGGGTATTTCAGGTCTAGTACTAATCATGGCATACATGAGAGATCCAATAGCCTTAGAGTATTCAAGCGCAGAAACACCGGCACCCTTATTAGGTAAAAGTTTAATATTAGGATCAAAAGGACTACTCACAGGAGAGCAATCTTTAACACTAAATGTACTCAACATCTTCTCAATATAATGCGATTGAGAGATAGTAATACCATGATCTCCACGTGTGATCTTTATACCAAGAATCACATTAGCCTCCCCCATGTATTTCATATCAAACTTAGATGACAAGAATTCCTTGGTTTTATCAAATTGATGTTGGTCAGTACCAAATATTAACATATCATCTACATATAAGCATATGATTACTCCTTTACCAGAAGTGTCAAACTTGTTATATACACACTTGTCTGCTTGGTTTAATATAAAACCATTAGACAATACCACATCATCAAAATTCTGATGCAATTGCTTGGGTGCTTGTTTCAAACCATAAAGAGATTTAATCAATTTACAAACCTTATTTTCATTACCAGGCATGACAAAACCTTCAGGTTGTTTCATGTAAATCTCTTCATCCAATTCACCATTCAGAAAGGCAGTTTTAACATCCATCTGGTGAATTACAAGATTATGTATAACTGCAAGTGCTACCAGTAATCTAATGGTGGTAATCTTAGCAACAAGAGCATATGTGTCAAAGAAATCAATACCTTCCTTTTGTCTAATGCCCTGGATAACCAATCTAGCTTTATACTTGTCAATGCTTCCATCCACCTTCATCTTCCTTTTAAAGATCCATTTACTACCCAATGGTTTACATCCCGGTGGTAAATCTGACAATTTCCAAGTATTATTGTGCATAATTGAGTCAATCTCATCCTGGATTGCCTCTTTCCAAAATGCAGCATCTCTAGAAGCCATAGCTTCACCATAGGTCCTAGGATCACCATCAATATTAAAATAATATTGATATTGAAAGTTAATTTAATTCCTTGATCCTTCAACCAAATATAATTGGAAATCATCACCAAAGGACTTAGCTTTCCTTTCTCTATTACTCCTCTTAGGTTTAGGAGGTGTATCAACGACTTGATCAGTCACACCAGAGTTACTAGAGCTTGGAATCATGTCTCTAAGTCTAGATATAGATGAGAATCTATCCTCAATACCAAAATCAGCATCCCTTGACTCTATAACAGAGTGTACGGATACACAGTCATTATGTTCTATAACATAAACTTATAAGAATGAGAATTTTCAGCATATCCAATAAATTCACAATCTATACCTCTATGACCTATATTTTTCAATTTAGGTTCAGTAAGCTTAACCACAGCTCTATAACCCCAAACTCTAAGATAACTCAGATTCGGAGGCTTTTTATACCAAAGCTCATGAGGGGTTACCTTGTTCTTTTTATTAGAAACTCTATTCAATAAATAACAGGCTGTCAACATAGCCTCACCCCAAAATGCTTCACTTAAACCAGAATAGGATAGCATGGAATTAACCATTTCCTTCAAAGTCCTATTCTTCCTTTCAGCTACACCATTTTGTTGTGGTGTATAAGAAGCAGTGGTCTGATGTATTATACCAGTAGATTGGAAATACACTGGATCCTAATATTCACCTCCCCTATTAGTGCGAAGAGTTTTAATCTTCTCACCATGATAAAGCTCTACTTCCTCTTTATATATTTTGAATTTATCAAGAGCTTCATCTTTCGAATGACACAAATACACATAACAGTATCTAGTTGCATCATCAATAAATGTGACTACATATTTTTTGTTACCAAGAGATGGTGAAGAATGAAAGTCACATAAATCACTATATATGAGTTCTAATACCTTAGTTTCTCTATTGATATTTTTACTGAAAGGTTGTCTAGTGATCTTAGTTAACATGCATGTTTTACACCTTTCATTATTTTTCTCAATAGCAGGTATTAAACTCATTTTCGACATTTCAATCAATTTCTTGTAATGCACATGTTCAAGTCTAGCATGCCATAATTCTGATTTGCTAAAAGTATTACTAGAACTAGTAGATGCCATGCAAACAGAATTATCAACAAAAGAAACATCCAAATTCAACTTAAACATGCCATTAAGATAACCAAAGCCAATAAAGGTACCATGTCTTGACAAGATATACTTGTCACTTTCCAACACTTGCTTATAGCCACAATTGTTCAAGACAATACCAGATACTAAGTTCTTACGAATTCCAGGTACATACAATACATTATTCAATAATAAAGAGTTTCCAGAAGTAAAGATTAAAAGAACAGATCCTATTCCTTTAATCGGTTCAGTAGCAACATTGCCCATCTTTAGTAAAGATCCATCTTCAATTGGTTTGAAATCCTTGAACCATCGAAGATCTTTGCAAACATGACATGTTGCTCCTGAATCCATCCACCATGAGATATCATCATCCTATACATAAAATGTTTCAGAGATTATTGATACATAATAATTCTCAACAGAATGATCACAAGGTACCAAAAACGAACCTGATTGCTTTCCGGGATCCTTGGATCCACTTGAACCAGCCTCGTTTTTCCCTTTACCTCCACCCTTTCCAGACCTGCAGTCTTTCTTGAAGTGCCCAATCTTACCGCACTTCCAACAGGTCATCTTTTGCTTCTTATTTGGAGCCTTATTGTTGTTCCCTTGAAACTTTCCTTTCCCTTTACCAGCCTTAGAGGATTCACCCTCTTCAACCATATTCACAGAAGATGGAACAGCCGTGGTTTTAACATCACCAACAGAAACCTTTTCCATATCACGGATGGACTGTTCAAATTGGAAAGAACTTCCAAGTCCATCTAGAGTCATTTCCTCTTTCTTATGTTATAGATTGTTTTTGAAATCTTTCCAAGAGGGAGGCAATTTGTCAATGATACTAGAAACAAAAATGGAATCATCCATTTTCATATCATATTGAGTAAACTGACCCAATATCCTTAACAGTTCATGATATTGTTCCATCACAGGCCTAGAATCCACCATTTTATAATTAATAAAATTGCTAACAAGAAATTTCTTACTTGATACATCTTCGGCCATGTATTTGGCTTCGAGGGAATCCCATAATTCCTTTGCAGACTCAACGTTTTGATAAACATCGAATAAGGAATCAGACATGTTGTTTAGAATATGACCACGACATATATAATCCTCGTTTTCCCATTTGCTGCGTTTCCTAGTTTGTTCCAGTGTCTCGTTTTCAACCACAGGAGGGCAAGGGGTACTCAGAACATACAAAACCTTCAAGTTCGTAAGATAAAAATGCATCTTCTTTTGCCAGCGCCTGAAATCCTGGCCTACAAACTTGTCCAACTTTTGAAACTTGTTCACCACATCCTTCATTGATTCATTGTTCGTCATCTTCAGAAATAGATTTGATCTTTTTTGGGGAAATTGCAGAAATCGAACAACACTTGGAACTCTGAAAGGCGTGATAACACTTTCAGATCAAATCTATTTGGTGGTTCACCCAAATGAATTGATCGGATACAATTCAGAGAATTTGAGAACGAAAGTGTGTGTGTGTGGTTGAGAGGAATACAAACCAGAAGAACCAACCAATATGACAGGGAAATTCATATATGTTGCAGGGGTTGGAAACTGCCTTTAGGCAGTTTTCGACTTTCACAATTGCAAAACCAGTCCTTCAGAAATTAGCTTCGCCCCTAATGTCATAATAAACTCAAATAAGCGTGCGCTCCGCACCTCCAAACTTATGTGATGTTTTATTATAACAATATTTGTTGTCAAGTTAATTCAATTACACTAAAATATCCAACATTAATGATCTGAAATCATCATCTAGAGGCTCCATATATGGCCGGTCTTGCATAATATTAGAAGCTCAATGTTTATCCTATCATGTTAGGAGTACCGGTTACTAATATCAGTTCTATTAACTTATGGAAGATACCTAGCCTGAAATCGAAGTGATGAGTTATATTTATGCACAAGTTAAAGAGGCCTATTTGTACCCTTCAGCTGCTTCTCCAAATCATTTTTATGATATCTATCTGATTCTCATATGATCATATGTATAATGAAACTTCAGTCATCCTTTTTAATCTAATATGAACATTGTCTATTAGAACTTAACAGTCAATAGGGTATAAGCAGATAGACGGTACAACATGAAGTGCAATATTTATCTTATTAATACGCTCTTTCATTAGTCATTTTTATGATTAACATGATTGAGACATACAATTTTAATATTCACAACTTAAACGATGCCTCACAAGATGGAGTGGATCTCTGGAAGTCTAGCTAAGGAAATGTACGGATTTCGGAAGCTGGAATTATTTGTAAATATGACTCATATCATCATTAACTCGCGCAGAAAACATGAACCGAGTACAAAAGTTAGTGAAACAATACTTCCAATGCGCATGTCTAGTGCAGGAAATCTTCTTACTCTTAAGTCTTAACACACCTCTCCATCATTATTTCTGGGGAATGTTAACTATATACGAATTTTCTAAATGCGTCTTATTCTTGGCTATTAACAATAGTATTAGAGATAAAGTCACTCGGTTTAAAGACTTATCATTTTCCTTGCTAAGTGTTATTTGAAAGAAGCTAGGAAGTTTTACTGATTTGTGACTAGCTTATGAAGTTTTAGAAAGTCTATTAAGAAACTGATACTACTGATTAGTTGCCAGAACGGAACCAATTCAAGATGGAAAATATAACATTAAGCAGTACTTAGATCCAACCAAATTACACCTTTTTTATTTGAACGGTAACCAAATTATAGCTTTAGATTTAAGTCAAGCATATGTGGACTTGACGGCTGAGAAGGTGCATGCACTTCAGAATAAAAACCTTCAGGCCATCTCAATTCCACTGTCTCTTCCCCATTACAGGGTTGCACCAAAGTGGCTTCAAACCTGGCACGATCATCAACAAACCTTGCTATAGTAGTTTCATCATCTCTACTTGGTGGGTGAGCCGGTGAGTGGGCTTGAACGCCGAGTGATAGCTTAACCATGTGATTCACAGCTGGTAAGTCATTCGTTTCTGGTGTTAGGTATCTTCTAGCTGCCTCTCTCTCCCTCCTGTGAGCATTTTGGTGACCACCTAATGCTTGTGGACTGTAGAACTTTCTTTTGCAGAAGTTGCACGAGTAGGCCTTCACGGGTCTTGACGGTGAAGTATCAATTAGATTTTCTCCTAGTGTAAGATTTAGCCACCCTTTTTGATAAGCATGTAGGTATTCTGGACTTGTACCTTCCCTGATATTCATTGAAAATATTGATTACCACCAAAACTTGATATCAGAGATTGGACATTAATTAGGTGTTTTTATAACTTTTCTTTGAAACTTACTTGCTTTGGATCAAAGTGTTAGGGCTTACATGAGAAGAGGATGTTAAATGCTCCACTATTGGGTGCTTGTTGTACTTGAGGGGACATTGATGTTGCTCCTTTCAAGTCCACGTGTTCCACCACTTGCTTATTTTCGAATGCATTTTCTCCACGTACCCTATACTTTATGATACCAGCTTTATATGCTAAAAATGTATACAAGTGAATCTTATCCAAATGTGGCCCTCTAAAATATTCTACTGCCTGCCATTATTATATTCAAGAAATTAATCACTTATTTTATTTTCTTTGGAAATTGGGTAAGAGGACTAGGAGTGATGATCACTATGAAAATTTCAACCCTCTCAAATTTTTCCGTCAACTCAGCTCAACCCTTCAGCCCTCCCAACCAGCTCTCCCAACCAATTTCACTCGCGCCCATGATTTTCCAGCCCTCCCAAATTTTTTATTTTTTCCCCCTAAACAATTAAACTACACAATTTATAACTAAAACACATAACATTTTATGCAATTTTTTATGTTTCAATGGGGAAGATGCTTCTTTTTTTTGTGGATGATTCGGTTTGGTTTGAAGGAGATGTGTTTTTTTTTTTTTTTTTTTTGATGCTACGGTTCCAATTTCAACAAAGAAGGGGGCATTTATTTGTTTTGATATTCCCTTCCAACGTTCCAATTTTAGCATCAAACGGTCGAAAAATTTTGCAATTCAAACCCTCCAAGCAGCTTCACCAACCAACCCGCTATAGGCGGAATGGTATTACCGGCGGTATGGGCAACCCGCCGGCCACTCCGAGCACCCTAACTATTGTTATCTTTTTGAAAAGCACGGTACATCCAGGTTATAGTAACAGTAGCATGATAACCAATTTTTTTTATTTTTCAATCTTGAACTTTGCCATTTTACTTGCTGTGTAGGATCTTTGTTCTTTGTTTATAAAACCATGTATGATACTTTCTTTTGTACGTAGGCCAGTTTGGTTGTTACAGCTAGAGAGTTTTAACATTCTTCACGGAAACTTGACTCAAATGGCTGCTGATCAAAAGCTTACATAAAGAGAGTCAAGTCCAGTTGTCTTCAAAAACAAACAGTTCTATATTATTTGTGTGTATACTAACTTTACATGGCTCTTTTTCCCATGTAGCCAAAGTTTACATAGCAGAAAATAAACAAATCTTTCCCAATGTGGCATTGTCAAAAGTTTATATTTGCCATTCTTTAAGGTGGGTAACCCATTCTCTAAGGTGGGTAATGTGGTAGTTTGTGATAGCGATGATTATAAAGTTTTTGATGATCACATTAGGAGGTTGTTTTCTGGAAGTGGAGTTAAGGAGCAGAGTCTTTATAAGCAATGGAAAGCGGATACGAGTGACGGCAACAATTATGATAATGATGATTTTGGCCTCTCTCTTGCACAATTAAAGTCTGCTGGAATTCAAGATTTTTTTGTCTTAACTAGGTTGTTTTATTATTTTTTGCATAAATTGTAATTTTTTATGCTGGTTTTTGGTTTGGTTGTCTAGTTGGTTGTAGTCAGTTGTCTTTGTGTCAATCGATTGCCTGCGCTTAATGTGTTACCTCAGACACATTACATTATACTTAAACTTTTTTTTTTTTTTTTGAGTAATATATTTTACCGGGTGAAATACCTTTTAAAAAAAAAAAAAAAAACAAAAGTTTATATTGCCTGACGCTATTATCCTTTTATATTTAAGAAACCAATAAGTTACTTCATTTAAGGATACTAACTTTACATGGCTCTTCTTTCTTTGTTTATAACAGCCTGATACTTCCTTTGGTAGCTAAGTCAGTTTGGTTCTTTCTGCTATTGAGATTTTTAACATTGTTGTTACAAAAACTTGATTCAAGTGTTGATCAAAAGCGTACACTAGTGGAGCTGAATTTGGCTTTCTTAAAAAAGCAAATAGTTCTATGTTAGTAGTCTGTATTTGTCATTGTCTATTAGGTAGTCAACAAAATAAGCATGGATCCCACCCGCCATTATTAAGTATGTACCTTCTTGCACCTCACATTTTGTTACTGACAAGTGCTTTTG
Source organism: Artemisia tridentata subsp. tridentata (assembly GCA_021014915.2). Classification (NCBI taxonomy): domain Eukaryota; kingdom Viridiplantae; phylum Streptophyta; class Magnoliopsida; order Asterales; family Asteraceae; genus Artemisia; species Artemisia tridentata. The sequence goes on along the minus strand of CP139507.1, from coordinate 457,203,840 downwards.
AGTCATGCCATTTTTCTAGCAAGTTAAACAAGTTTCACATGGTGGTCCAAGTCATCAAAAAGGCTAGTCTGTTTTTCCGGATGTTAGCAAAAGTTCAGTTAGTTGTCGATCATAGTGGTTCAAGAGTTGTTTAGATCTGTTTTAAGGTCGTTTTGGCAAGTGGTCTAGGTCGTTGTTTAAGGGTTGTTCAGATCTATTTTAAGGGTGTTGTGGCAAGTGGTTAGGTCGTAGTTCGAAGGTGGTTCTGATCTATTTTTAGGACCTAGTGGCGAGTGGTTAGGTCGTGGTTCAAGGGTGGTTGTTTAGATCTGTTTTAAGGTTGGTACTGCAACAAGTGTCTGGAAAGCTAGAAGGGGGGTTGAATAGTTTTACCGTTTTTAATTTTTTTTTCTTTGTTATGTTTGTATGAAATGACTTAATGTATGCAAACAAAATAACAAATAAGTATAGTGCAAGAGAGAAACGATGAAACCACAACACGAGTGTTTATAGTGGTTCGGTCTACAAGAACTCTTTTTACTTGCCCTACTCCACTCCCCGAGTATCCAACTCGAGAGTTTTCTTTACTAGTCAACAAGCTCCTTTATCCGGCGGATAAAACCTTTACACATCGCTTACAATATTTCCGACACAAAGCTAGATGTTGAGTTCTTTTACAAGGGTACAACCACTCCCGTCACACTATGTATTTTGAGGACTAAAATACTAACCGATCACTACAGAGAATTTATGATTGTTTGGTACAAACAATGATGTATGAACAACAACAATTCACACAGTGACAAACTAACAAGCCTTGCAACGTTTTGTTGAAGCTTGTAATGCTTTGATCTTCTTTCTACAAAGAAGTTCACTAAAATGAAATATGAATGAGTTAGATATGAATGAAAGAATATATGATGTTGTTTATACTTGTAAGTGATGAGAAAACAACATAGAGTGGCTTGCTATTTATAGGCGAAAAGCCTCAGCAAGCCACGGATGGGACGGAACCAAATATAGGGTTCCGTCCATGTACCTGTTTGGTTCCCCGGGGACTGACAAATAATCAACCAAAATCTTTGTCAAATCTAACCAAATATTTACCCTATCTTTTCATGATTCTTTGAGTAACAATCTAAACAAGATATTCATGATATCTTTCAATGATCTCAATATCTTCCAAAGATCTCAAAATCTTCCAAAGAACTCAAAGATGATGCATGTCATGATGTAAACAATACATTTTCATTTTTAGATTAAAATGTATATGAAAGTGAACTTGTAAAATGTATATACTAGTTATGTGATATTTTAACTTTGTGTTTATGAAAGACTTTTGACTATATATGTAAAAGACTTAACTATATTCTGGACTTATTCTGGACTTATACTAGTTAGATTTTCTCCCAGTGTAAGATTTAGCCACCCTTTTTGATAAGCAATTAGTTATTCTGGATTTATACCTTCCCTGATATTCATTGAAAATATTGATTACCACCAAAACTTGATATCACAGATTGGACATTAATTAGGGGGAAAATTCTTTATGTACCCTTAAAGTACAAACCACCAACCCCTACTGTCCCCACCAAGTTTCTTTTTTTTCAAATACCCTTGAGGCGGAGGTCGCCCAAAAATCTTGGGCGGATTAATTAGTAATGTGACATGTGTCCCTAGGTGTGTCCCCACCAGGTACACATTAGCACATGCATTATTTGGGCGACTAGGCCCACAAAACTTGGGCGACTTGATCTTTTTGTCTTTTTCCTAAAAAAGTATGGTCTTTTTTTATTGTTTTCTAGTACATATATCTTGGGCGAATGGGTCCCACTGTTCTTTATTCTTGGGCGACTTGTTATGTATGTAGTACACTTTATTTTATGGGTACTTGTGCCAATACAAAAATACACATAAATTACACTTTATCAAAAAAACATATACACAAATACATTTTAAACTAAAAACACAAATACAAATATTTACCTTCAAACTAAAAAAACTTTTAAACCAGAAACTCACACACACAAACTCACACACTTCCAAAACGAAAAAAAAAATTAAACCCAGAACGCACATTCAAATCACAAACCCTAAACCTTAACCTCCATTGTTACGCACAAACAAAGCTTGATTTTCTCTTTCCATTGAAACCCTAATTTGATCAATGGATTCAGGTAGTACATCGACGTCAACTCCATATACAATATATGATGCAAAGGTAACTGTCAGATCTAGATTAGAGCCTATAAATAAGATTAGAGGTTTGTTGAATACAACTAGAGCTACCTTGTTTAGGAAAACTGTTTTTGGTCCATGGTTAGACATCCCCCCATTTTCTGCTGATGTTCATTTGTTAAATTATTTTTATCAACGTGAGGTGAATGCTGATGAAAGTGAAGAGTGCCCTTCGCTTAAATTTAAAATAGGTGATAATTTGCTTGAATTTGGACGTGAACAATTTTGTCTTATAACTGGCTTTCTCTTTGGCCCTATTGCGAAAGAAGAAACTAATGTAGGTTCCCTTGTTCATGGTTTAGAACATAGTCCATTCTCTGATCGATTGTTTCCGGAAAACAAAAACCGTAAGTTTAAGAAAGTAAAGGGTGAGCAGCTTTTGGCATTGATGAACCCTGGTAATGTGTGGGATGGTTTAAGTGATGAGGATGCTGTTAGGGTGTGTTTGTTAGTTATGGCAACATGTGTATTCATAGGTCGGGAAGGAAGGTTCTACATTCCTGACCATCTTTTGGCAATGATTGAGAATTTTGATGTTTGGAATTCTTATCCATGGGGTGAGTACATGTGGATACATTTGTATAAAAGGACTCTGAATGTTGTAAAGAGGCACAATGAAGGTGAAACAAAGAAGCCGGGAAAGAAGGCTGTAGCAAATAACCCGGGAAAAAAATCACCCAATAAAGAGCAAACATACAATCTGTATGGGTTTGTATGGGCCCTCAAGGTAACAACGTTCCATTATTAACGTATATATGATTGTTATTGAGAACATAGATATCATAGGTTATAATGGGTTAGCAAATAATAGGTAAATAAGATGCAGTTGTGAATCATGTTATCGTGCCTAAATTTAGATTATTTTGATGATTATTTCGAATGAATGGATTTTGGAAAACTTTCCCGAACAGTGTGCAGTTCTGGATCAAACTAAAAGACCCCGCGGTTTAGCATGGTCAAAATTTAACAACTTTGAGAAAAAACATTACCCTATTCTATTTGATCCGGTAGGTAACCTCTGTGTATGTGTTGTCTTTTTGTATTTCTTGTTTGTATAGTTTTGAATCATGTTATATGTTTACTTTGTTGTTTTTATAGGGTTTTAAACCATTGGAGAAGCTTGTTCTATGAAATGACAAGGTGGTCTGTCCGTGGTACACTCGTAGCATGGAATATATCAACGGGCTACACTTAAAACTTGTGGTTGTTTTACCTTTGACTGAACCATTGAATGTTGGTGGTGAAGGAATTGAGGCTGAAGAAAACATAGGTAATAAAGTTCCAGACGTGTTGTATAGTGATGGCATTGTGTTGTTAGGTGATGCCCCAACTGGACGAGATGTTGATGGTGACGAAGATTGTGGAGGACGTGGCTATTCAAATGTACATGGTGATGGACACGGTGTAACCGGCAATGGTGCGGTAGGTACTGGGTCATACAATGAAGAAGTTCAGACTGCGAAGGAAAGATCCGTGTTTGTAAATGAACATCTTGTGGAGGGTAACACAGTTTCGGACGCTGCTAAGGATCATATGCGAAATGAGGTTGATGTTATTAAGTCATCAGTTGTATCCATTGAAGAACGTGTTGGGGAGGTTGATGTTAAAGAATTATATCGTGAGTTAGACGTCGTCAAGAGAAGAATCCAGGTTATTGAGAATGTTTTACAAATAGACAATTCAGAACAGTCGACTTGTATTCGTAGAAATCCATCTGATCGAAAGTGTGAACAAAAGCCAAAAGAGTCGACCTTTTGTATGGAAAATGACAAGGCAGAAGATATAGGTGGTGACAATAAGGTATGAATACAACTCTAATGTTTTATTCTTTGTATTAATTCAAATTGAATATAATTTACTTTGTATTCCCGTCTGTTATGCAGGATTTTTGCCAAGATTTGAATGCTGACACTCCTGTGAATCCCAGTGTTGTTGAACCCGACGTGCAAAACTTCTTGTATACGGACACAGAAGGCTACACAGGTCCTATGACGCAAGTTGTCAAAGGCATTTGTTCTGTGCAATCTGATACAGCTGATCATTTAATAGAAATGGAGCACACAAGAAGTTTCGATTTTGGTTCGTTACCAAATTTGAATGCTGCATTCTCCTCATTTTGTGATGAGGGGATCAATCTTACACCTGACGCTGTATGTTTCCTTCGTCACCTTTAAAGTTAATTTAGTTATACTAGTATTGTCTTTTAAATATACCTGTGTTGTCTTTTAAGTATATATCATTTTTGTTATTTAAGGATATCATGGATATGGTTGTCGATGATCCAAAAACTGCGATACAACAAGAACTCCCTCATGATCAGGAGTCCGGAAAAACAGAAGACATGGGTGGTGAAATTGGTCATATAAAACAAGAACCGTCAAGTGTTCTCGCTGACATGGATAAACATGAAGAACCGTCGTTCGACCTTTCAAAGGCATCAGAAGAACTGTCTGGCGATGTTGATAAAACAAAAGAACCTGGTGCGGACGTTGATGAAGTTATTTGCATTGATGTTGAGGTCGAAAATGACGATCTACAGGTATTCTTCATTTATTTATTTTATTTTTAATTTTTTTTTATCATTAGCCCTTTATTGTTTAAATCCAAACCAATATAAGAAGAAGTAAACAAGGATTTATTTAATAAGTAGCATGCACTTATATATTACAACCCATATAGTCAATGACAAACGACACACGTACAATATTATACATAAGTAGAACACCTTAGAAAACTGGGGAATGACACCACGCACATACATATTGCGACAACATAATACTATATATTTGATGCACTAATGCCACAACCTTCAGTGAAACGATTAATGAGTGCACAAACATGCGTCTCACAATGGTAACATACTCTTGAGCCTCTGAATAAAGACATCAATTTACTCTCTATTGCTAGAATGAAATGTAAAATTTATCAGCCATGTGTCCACTATTTAATAGGAAAAGCAATTTCATAGTCCACTTGATGCAGTAAGTCACATGTACACAGTGCACATTTTGTCCACTCAGCCTTAGCAAAACCCAAGCCACAAAAAATGGGTCAGATGCAGTTATGATAGATGTTTTGAAAATAAAATCCCAGTTAATCATGATAGTTGGTTTTGTCTAATTAGCCAGATGACAAAAGACAAATGTATAGAAAAAATGCACTAGAAAAAAATGTAGACTTATGTTATGAGCTAATACGTAAATTTCTTACAGGTTCCTAATACGTTCCCGGCTGACGTGAACGTTGTACTTGTGCAAAATGTAAGATCCATTTTCAATGCCAATAAACGAAAGAGGAAAACAGGAAAATATAACAACTCCCCTTATATCAATCTTCCTGACACTACTCCTAGAGTTTTGCGAAGGCGTTCATGCAGAAACAAATATCAAAAAATAACCCCTCCTAAAGCGCCTGATTTTGACCAAACTTTGGGAATACCACCATTGGAACCATTTGCAGAGGTATGTAAAAGTTTAAACATGTGTTTCCCGCTTTTTTTGTATGACATTAATCTTTAAATATATATTTCTCTTAAAACTGAAAAAAATATGCTTGACAAGTATCGGGTTTTTATTTCAGAACTGGAAAGAGCTCAAAGGCGAAGAGAACAGAGGTGAATGTGCCAGATGCGATTCAAAACTATATTCAAACAAAAATGGACATTAAGTTCATGTTTCCATGGGGTGGTGAAGACACGCTCGCTGATGTCCGTTTCTGGAAGTGTTTATTGGCCATGGATGATTGTAGCTCTGGGTGGCTTAGGGACGAGGTACGCATAACACAAAGATGGATTAATTTTTGGATAATTACTAAATAGCCCAAAACCAAATGGGATATTTCTAACCCGGTTGCCTGGCAATGCCCCAGTTGCCCAAAAAGGGCGATTGTTGCCCAAAAAATACACTGAAATCTTCGGTTGCCCAAAATGCCGGTTGCCCTGGGCAACACAATTATTTCGGATTCGGGTTAGATAGGAACCGCCATTTGTGTTGGGCTATTTTGGTAATTATCCCACAAAGATTGGATTAATTTTTTAACTATAAGTTTGATCGTCTATGGCTATTGATTTTAAACATTTTTTTAACTGTACTGAAAATACAGCATATAGACTTATGGGTAGACTTGATGTGGACATTCCGACCAGCAGATGCCGATTGGGCCATGGCCGGTGCATTTTTCTGTCCTGCTGTCATGGGCAATATGCTACGACCATATTGGGCAAACGGTATAAAGTATCCAGTGCCTTGGACGGATGTCGAAAAGGTCATCATAACTTACCCTCAGATGAATTGTGTTGTTTTTTCTTTTCCTTTTTTTTCACTATGTTGTTCATCATGTATACTGCTAATAGTTGTTTCCGTTTAACATAGGTACTTTTTCCAATAAACGAACCCGGAGTGCACTGGGCCACAGGTGAGCTTCAATTACGTACAGGTGTTGTGACAGTGTTCGATTCGCTTCGCAAATTTACTAGAACTAGAGACTGGTGGAATATCACCATGCCAGCTGCTTTTGAAAAGTATTTGGTAAACTACCTTAAAGACGAGGGTGTTTTAGAGGCAAAGGGAATACAAGCGGATGGTTATGCGTTAAGTTGGAAACAAGGAAAGGATGTCCCCAGCCAAGGATGTTCTTATGGTGACTGCGGTGTATGGGTTTGTATAAACCTCTACCGTTTGGCTCATAATATGCCTTTAAAGGTAAACAAACCTTTAAGTGTAGGTTTAGCTTATCGTGAACGAATGGCGGAATACTTTTGGAAGTACAAGATTCTTTATTCCCAACCCAAAATTTGTCATGACCCAAAACTGGTATAGCTTGTAAGTATGTCGTTTCATGTAAAGTTGGTAGATGTAATGTATGGACACCTTAATGTAATAATTAGTTTATGGTTGGTATACTATTGAATCGTATCAAACAAACCCAGGTAGTGTATCCTGTAATTTTGTACAACTTTTTGTATACTTTATGTTTAGAAAAGCAATGCTCGATTGCTAGGTAGCTCAAAATTTTATACTTGGGTGTGTCCAATGCAATTTATATCCCAAGAAAATCATATCATTAACCATGTCCTTGATAAAACGACAATAACGCAAGAACGAAACAAAAGATACATAACATAGCAAACATATACAACCAACACAACCCTGATTAAAAACATAAAAACTAGCTATTTGAGGAAAACAAAAGATATTTAATATGAAAATACCATGTCCTAACATGATAATACCATTATAGTTAATACGTAAAATACAACACAATGAAAAACATAAGTACTAAGCAACCCAAGAAAAGCATGATTGTATCATGAAACTCTGATTTCCTCTTCAAGGCCTTCATTTCTTGTTCTAAGAGTCCAATTATTTCTGGTGAATCTTCTGAATGTGTCACAACACCACCACCTGGTTGATTTAGAAGTGATTTTTTCTCTTCATGCTCTCCCCAAAACAAATCTTTGTAGTATTGGGAGGGGAGCTCGGGGTCAAGAAAACCATAAACTCCACATCTATCCATAGGACATCCTTTGTACCTTCTGCCTGGGTTTTTATGCGTCCAAGATGTTTTGATATGCATTTGATAAGGCGGATTACATTTGCAATGTGTCATGTTAGCAACATCGTGGTATTCGTACTGATTCCTACGATATGACCTACTCGAGGAGGAAGATGAATGCATGAGTTTCACTTGTTTTGCGTATAACAAACCACAATGAAATGGTTAAAACAATGGGTATAAAGTGTTCCCTTGTATTTATATTGGACCTCAACATAAATACACTAGCACATTAGATGGTATATGCACATCATTAAACAAGTACACTTGGTGGTTGGTTAACTTTAATATTTTTGGGCGACCAGGCATAATATAAGGAAGGAAGTTATAAAGCAATACAAATAGTGTAGATGGCTGTTTATTTGTGGTATGACCTATTACAAGTATATCCCATGTTAAAACAACAAACCAAGAAGACGTAAACATAGTGCCATAAAGTTAACGAGATACTACAACAAACCACAAGTGCATGAAAATTAGAAAAAAAGTACATGGTACTAGTGCAGGAAAGTTTACATATGAAAATGCATTACTAGTCTAGGAATTATGAAAAATTTGTTAATGGATGGGGCCTTTCAATCTGTTAAGTAGCACATCCCAGTTTGTTTCGTATCGGTAATTCCCAAAGTCTTCCGTTTGCGCTATCCCATACTCAATTTTCCACAGCAAATCTTCAAATTCTCGATCTTGCCTCATTCTCTCCTCCATATCTCTTTTATCCCTATCTTCTTCGGCTAGTAGTTCCATTAATGCTTCTTCGTCTTGTTTTGTTGGACGTTCAAGATACTCATTAACATATGCATGTTCATCTACAATTCCATGACTTTCCTCATAAAATGCATCTGCATAAATTTCATACAACAAATCGTTATCTGCTTCATTAAGCGGCTTCTCACATGTCTCTTCTACTGCTTTAGCATCAGATTCATTCACAGGTTCATCCTCGAACTCTTTCAAAGGGGATGCTTTTGTATCTAGTCAATAAAAACAAAAACAAAAAGAATTAATTATGTAAAAAACAAACGAATAAACATAATTATTAATTTTTAAGGATAAAACCATAATCATAATACATGTTTTTACCTTTAGACATTTCCACAAATACAAATTAGATCTAGATGTTTTTAATGTAAGACAAAGTGGGCTGATTGCACATAAATGTGTTTCTCAAAAGTTGACATATTTTATGGTATTTGGGCGACTTTGTAACATATCCCATAAGTACACCATTATAAATGTAAAAGTACAAATGCAGGTAGAATGCACTAAATGTGTATGTCTTATGCTTCCTAAATGCGCTTGGGCCACTAGGCAAGTCTTTATATTTATGGTCTTTGGGCGACTATATAAAAAATTACATATAAGTACAACAATTTAAATGTACAAGTACAAATGGTGGTTATTAGACATAAATATGGCTGATGAGGAAACAAGTAGAAATGGTGGTTATTAGACATAAGTGTTTAACTGTATATCAAAGTATCGCATGCTTTATCACAATAGGAGTTTGTTCATGTAAATTCACTGCAAACTAAATATGGCTGATGAGGAAAGTTGTCAGTTTAAGGTAATTTTAGTGCATCCATGTGCAAAGCATGCTGTTAAACTACCTAAAGACATCAGGTACAACAACCTACTGGCATACGTTAAGAAAAAGGTGGAAGCGGCGAAAGGGGAAGGAAATGATAACATCAGGTTGTTTTTACAAAGATGGCACACTGTCATTAGACATAGTCGATGACGATGATGTCCAATACTTCATACATGATGTTTGTGGTAATAAAGAACAAGTTCAGAAACTATTCGTACCAATAAAAGAAGTACCGTCTCAGGTAAAATCATCTTATGCTTCAAATCAATTACCAATCGATGTTAATATTCCGTCGTTACCCGAACAAGTTATTCATCTCACACCAAAGGTTGAAGCCTATTCTTTTCACAACAAAGATGATTCGCTACCTATATGGCAAAAAAACTCTTTTAAACATATGCCCCTCCCTCCCAAAACCCCGAATCCAGTTGTCAAATGCATTGATAGAAATATCCTGAATGGTAATAATGATACAACCTTTTACAAGTTTAGGGAGTTTGTTAATAAGGCAGATTGCATGTTTAATATCGGAAAGAAATCATTAATAGAAAGGTTTGAATACTGTATTTTTAAATCTGGTAAAAACGAGGTACACCGTACAATGCACAAAACAAGGCTGCCCATGGAGAATATACACAAAGCGAGTGCTTGGGGGTGATGAGTTCTATGTAGCAACGATAAATGACGTTCACACTTGTTCACGTAATGAATTTTGTCCTAATCATCGTAATGCTACAATGAAATTACTTAGTCAGCTACTATACGACAAAATGAAAGATCATAGCAGGGTATATAGGGTCAGGGACATACAAACAGACCTTAGGCTTGATTGGAAAATAGACCTTTCTTACAAACGCATCTGGGGTGGAAGGAACTTATCATTTGAGTTGTTGAACGGAACACCTGAGGATTCGTTTGAGCAGTTGCCCTATTATTGCCACAACTTAAAGTTGGCTAACCCGGGTACGGTAACACACATTGAAACTGACGACGAGGGAAGATTTAAGTTTGTTTTCATAGCATTTGGTGTTGCGGTAAGCCTTGTTTATTGTTACTACTATTTAAATGTTTATATACTTATTGAAATTTATATAGGTTTACTTTTTCATGTTTTCTAGTTTAATACTAATATCCTATTATTGAATCAGATTCGGAGTTTTATAGCCTTCATGCGGGCATTGTTAATAATTGATGCAGCGCATTTGAAAGGGAAATATAAAGGAACCAACTTGCTTGCTGTTGGTATGGACGGTAACAATCAGATTATTCCAATTGCTACTGGTGTTTGTCAGGGTGAGACGGGTGCATCATGGACATTATTTCTCAGGAAGTTGAAAGAATGTATCGGTGTTGTTCCTGGGTTGGCTATTATTTCTGATAGGCATCAATCTATAATCCAAGCATGTAATACAGTTTTCCCAGAAAGCTTTCATGGTCATTTCTGTCGTCACTTGATGATGAATTGCAATTTGAAAAGCGACTTAGTGCGGTATCTATTCTGGAAGTCATGCAAAGCATATAGTATTGAAGTCTTTCAGAAAAAAATCTCTGAGCTACGGGCTAAAAGGCCTCAAGCGGTAAAAAAAAACTCGAAGAAGCAGGGTTTGAAAAGTGGTCAAGAGCATATTGTCCAGCAAATAGATACAATTACTTGACTTCAAACAGTGCAGAATCAATAAATGCTCTAACTAGACTAGTCCGAAGAGTTCCAATAACGATGCTCATGGAGTATTACAGAAGGCTTTTACAAGACTGGTATTGTGAACGTCGGGAAAAAATATATAGGTAAATGCTTACTTAGGAGCTTTTTTGATATAACTTTTAGTGTATAATTCATACATTTGTAGAATATTCACAATTATTCTTTTGTGTAATCAACCGTTTAGACGCACCGGAATTTGAACTTACAGACTGGGCCTCTATGAAGGTGCACCAAAGGATGTACAAGAGTGAAAAATGGGAAGTTAGAGGCATCGCCATGTGTGCTGTGTACCAAGTAATAGACCCTTATAATTCTCATATTGTTGATTTTCTAAAAAGGGAATGCACTTGCAGGTATGTAGTACAGACCCACTCATTAACTAATCAGCAATTTATTTATATATAACTAGCATTTGTTTATGTTCAACTTGTAGGCAATGGCAACTTTCGAGTATACCTTGTGGTCATGTATGTGCTGTGTGTAGAGCAGAAGGTTTGACTAACTGTAACCAATGGGCGTTACCTTGGTTTACTAAAACCAACCTCAAAGGAACATATCATGAAATGGTTTTTCCTTTGCCTGACGAGGCGAATTGGCATAATCCAGGTAACTTCCCTAAGGTTAAACCTCCGGTGATGGTTAAGCAGGCAGGAAGACCAAAGAACAAAGACCGTTTCCCCTCAAAGAATGAGGATCCGAAAATTAAACATTGTGGAAGGTGTGGCTGCAAATCGCACACGCGTGACGCGTGTATGCAACCATTGCCTAGGTCAGTGATGCGCGTGATGTGTCGTTGCGGTTTAGCAGTTTTAATGCCTACTCAAGTTTTAAATTTATATTTAGCCGACTTATCAATAACACACACACTTAACGAGCAGTGTACCCGGTCAGTATGAAGATAATGGTAAGTAGAGTGTCGATCACTAAGAGTGGAACGTATAATCTCGTTAATCTAATCAGTATTTTAATATCCTAACGCAAGGGGGTTTCAGCCTGAGAGACTGGCACAGTTTTTGTTTGCAATTAAATAATAAAATAAACAAATAGGCACGAATCAGCAAGTAGCACACACGTACACAGATAGATACTTGAGACAATAAGAGGGCTGTCCTTATGATTAAGTAGATTGTCACTTGTTTTATTGATAGCTTTATATGAAGTGTATGTAATTAACCCTTTCTCGTTGGTCCTATTCTCATCGGCGAGTAAACCCTTAATGACGACTTATGTCTAAAAGTTATTCCTAAGTGATCAATTTAGAAACAACCGTGGGAGCCACACCTTGTCCCGCAGTCGGGTGCCCGCAAGCCACTAATAAACACAGAGGTGGTCAATGCACTAATAAGTAGTAACCAAAGACATCAACATATAAACTTTAATTGATGGGAAAGCAAGTATTAAAGGGAGTGCAATCTTTCCGTTGTCACATTACACAAGCCACCAATCCTGATGAATTAAAGTTTGCTAAAACAATAAAACAAAACTACTTAATGAATTAAATACATGCAGCACCTTCTTACAGCTCTTGTATCTTCGATTTGGGTGTGTCTTGTGCTGCCTTCTTGACTGAATTCGTCCTTCTCTTCTGTTCGGTCTTTAGGTTTTCGAACTTCCGAATCTCCGAACTGCGTCTGGTCTACGGGGTATTTATAGTTTGTGTCTGAGGAAGATGCGGCGCATCTACTTAAGTAGATGCGGCGTATGTACTTAACTTCGCGTGGGGTCCAAGATTATAATATTCAGGAATATTCGTACACCGCCAGTAGATGCGGCGTAACTCTTTATTAGATGCGGCGCATGTCCTCTTGTATCTTGGATCGTATCTGGTGATATCTTGATAGAGATGCGGCGCATGTTGATAGTGAGATGCGGCGCATCTGGAGCAGAATTGACTTGATCTTGTCCATGTCAGTAGACTTCCACTTTATGTACGTTTTGCTCCATTATTAATCCAAAATCGCCAAGTTTCACCAAATGCTTGTTTTTACCTGAGAATTACAAAAGTAAACGATTAAGTATCAATCCTCATACATAATATAGTAAAACAAGTCAAATTAATAGGATAAATGATAGTAATAAAATGTACTTATTTGAGTTCATCAAATATCCCCCCACTTGAACTTTACTTGTCCCCAAGTAAACCTTAGATTAAATCTCATGAAAATGTATCCTAAAAGAAGTTAGGATTTATTTTTATATTTAAGCATGTATTCGTTTATTTCGTAATCACACAACTAAACACTTAACGAATTAGAAGTAAAATAAAATAAGTCGATAAAAGCAAACCTAATCGTTTAACTGTCCAGTCGCGACGAATATTCTATCATAGGCTTGGCAAGTATACACATCTCCACCACTAAAGCTAAGGAATAACAAGTCTAAAGCGGTAAAAAGGGTTTTTAGGCTTAAGGGTTAATTATTCTTATTTACACTATCGATCTCAAATTCCAGAAAAGGCGACAAAATCACAAATACATGATCGAATCCACGAACACGATACTTGCAATTGCTCAAATCCTTAACTCGAATAGGCTAAAGATAGGTCCAAACTTCACCAATAATAATATATCAAAAAGGGCGACAAAATCATAAATACATAGCCGAATCCACGACTACGATACTTAAGATTGCTCAAATCCCTAATCTCAATAAATCAAAGGTTTGGTTGGATAAAGAACAATACAGGGTATGGATAACATTTAGGATATAAATTGGTGTAAAAATAAAAATAAACAAAACAAATAAATTAAAATCCTAAGTGTGGTTAATCACTATCCCAACCATCCCATGAATAAGACTTATATCATTGAATAACTCACGCTTTAACACTTGAAACACACGCTTTAGGTAGACACGAATTATACTCAACAAAATCTTAATCAAAGAATAATCCTTAATTGGCATTCCCATAACTGCCAATTCCCATTCAATCCATAGATATAATACAACAAATAGTGGCCATATGAACCACTTACATAACTCTACATCGTTGGCTTAAAATAAACATCCAACTCTTTTTTCTTTCTTTTTCTTTTCTCATTTTTTCGATTTTTTTTTTTTTATTTTTTTTTTTTTTTTTTTTTTTTTTTTTTTTTTTTAACTTGAAACATAAACATAGATGTGTAAAATTTCACCACATCACTATAACTTTCTTTCCGGATAATTTTTCCATACTTTTCATAACTTCAGAAATAATGGTAAATAGTGAAAGTAGTAAACACACGAAAAATAAACTCCAAAATATACAATATTTACTTTCACTCCGATTGCATTGTGCAATTTCCCGACCTAACCATATATAATGAATTACGCACGCGAACACAGGTAATGTAAGGAAACACACTCTGCCTATAGCAATTAACCAACCACGGATTCTAATCTACAGGGTAGGCTAAGGTTTAAGGTGTAACGAAACATTTTAAACATAGGTGTAAGAAACGAAAGGAATGGCTCTGAGTGTTTTTCTAGGGGTATCTTACTCTAAAAGTGAGAGTAACAAAAGGTTTTATACGGGGGTTAACTAACCAGTGTAGTTAGCTAATAACACATAACATATAAAGGCTATTTGGTGTAATCCTAGAATTTTTACCAAGTTAGACAAGTCATTCCAATTATATCAATAATACTCATTATGGTGGTCTCGAATAGTATACAAGCCAAGTTCTAAAGTTTACAAGTCACCGGCACACTCATAGATTTGTGAATTTGGAAAATCACAATTTTTGAAAATAATGTCATGTGTGCAGTTATGCAACTTAGATCTTAAACAAAAACATGCTAAAAATTTTTAAGTTTGATATATTAAGCACATTTTAAGCATAATTTTTGAAAAAGTTTAGGACAAGTAAGTGTTAAGTGTTCTAATTCTCCTATCCCCCCACTTAAGTTAAACAACGTCCTCGTTGTTTGTATAAAAGGTTAAAACTGGAAAATAAAAAGAATTAGAACAGAAAAAACTCCCCTGAGATTTGCTCGGTATGATCCTCCATTTGTATATGAGCAAAAATCATCTTTCTTGTGGATTAGAACGTTAAAGCTTCATACTTGATGTATCCACAGGAAATTCAGGAAACTATAATACCACCAACACTTTAAAACACACCTAAGATAAGAAAGGTTCAACTTGCATAATACATTAGTAGTTAGGTAAAAATAAAACTTAAAAATTAAAACTGAAAATCATCAGGTCAGTCGATGCGCCGTATCCTATTGAAGAAGATACGCCGTATCGAGCCTGGAATAAATACGGATCAGAATAAAGATGCGCCGCATCCTTAACCAGGGATGCGCCGCATTAAAATAACTGATAAAAAGTTTTAAAGTCGAAAATAAAAATGCAGAAAAATAAAATAAGATATGACCATTGCAGAGGATGCGTCGCATCTCAGGACTGAGATGCGCCGTATCTTCGTGCGGCCTGGACTGACTCGACACAGAAAACAGAATAATAAAAGATAAATCCGGGTTGTCTCCCGGTCAGCACTTGTCTTTATTCCAGAGTCTTCAAGTTAGACTCACGTTCAGCTCTTTAATTCATTACGTCGGGCTCAAAACTCCACCACCTCGCTCTCATTATCCTCAATTTTATTATCAAAGTATTTCTTCACACGTTGCC
This sequence comes from Artemisia tridentata subsp. tridentata, assembly GCA_021014915.2. NCBI lineage: Eukaryota > Viridiplantae > Streptophyta > Magnoliopsida > Asterales > Asteraceae > Artemisia > Artemisia tridentata. The sequence goes on along the minus strand of CP139507.1, from coordinate 457,188,162 downwards.
CGTTTACTTTGAATATATAACCATTTTTATCGCATATTTCAATTGTTCCGTATGGATACACTTTCTTGACAACGAACGGACCCGTCCATCTTGATTTAAGTTTACCAGGATACATCTTTAATCTAGAATTAAATAGTAGCACTCTCTCTCCGATAGCAAACGTTTTATCCCCACGTAACCTCGAGTCATGCCATCTTTTAGTTCTTTCTTTGTAGATCTTAGTATTCTTGTAGGCCTCATCTCTTAGTTCATAGAGTTCGTTAAGTTCCATGAAACGGTTTTTCGTTGCAGCTTCCATATCCATATTACAATTCGTTAAAGCCCAATACGCACTTTGTTCAATTTCGACCGGTAGGTGGCATGCTTTTCCGTATACAAGACGGAATGGAGTGCATCCCGTCGGTGTCTTATAGGCTGTACGGAATGCCCATAAAGCATCATCCAACTTGTCAGACCACCCTTTAGGATTATAACCAGTCGTTTTTTCAAGAATTCGTTTTATAGCTCTATTGGTTACTTCAGTTTGACCATTTGATTGAGGATGGTATGCGGTGGAAACCCTATGATACACTCCATATTTCTGCAAGGCTCTTCCAAGATGGTGATTACAAAAGTGTGTTCCCCTATCACTAATCAATGCTTTAGGAATTCCAAACCTAGAGAACAAACTTGTAAAAATTTAAGTACTACCTTGCTGTCGTTTGTTGGAGATGCTTGCGCTTCTACCCATTTTGATACGTAATCAACAGCAACCAAAATATATTTATTACCTTTAGATTCAGGAAACGGTCCCATGAAGTCTAATCCCCATATATCGAAAACTTCACATACCTGGATATAGTTTTGCGGCATTTCGTTCCTTGATGTAATATTTCCAGATCGTTGACACGCATCACATCCTTTTATATAATCTTTCGCATCCTCCAGCATAGTGGGCCAATAAAATCCCGCGTCAAGAATTTTTCTTCTTGTGACGACTGTACCGTGATGCCCCCCTGTTGGCCCTGAATGGCAATGTGCCAATATTGCAGGAATGTCATCACCATCTACGCATCTTCGTATAATATTGTCAGGACATAATTTAAAGGCATAAGGTTCTTCCCAAATATACTCGCTAGAGCGAGTTATAAACCTTCTTTTCTCGTCGGATGTTAGTCCTTTTGGAATTTCATTTGCAACAATAAAGTTTATAAAATCGGCGTACCATGGTCCATTATTATTGCTCTTAATTCCTACCATCATAAGGTGTTCATCAGGGAAGTCATCAGCTATTTCCCTTTCGTCAAGCACCTCCATATCAGGGTTTTCAAGTCTAGATAAGTGGTCAGCAGCTAGATTCTCGGCACCCTTTTTATCTTTAATTTCAATATCGAATCCTTGGAGCAATAAAACCCACCTAATAAGCCTTGGCTTGGCATCCTGTTTATTGAACAAATACTTCAAAGCAGAATGGTCAGTGTAAACCACAGTTTTTGATAATATAAGATATGATCTAAATTTATCGAATGCAAAAACTACTGCTAGAAGTTCTTTTTCCGTGGTTGTGTAATGTTCTTGGGCATTATTCAATGTTTTGCTAGCATAATAGATTGGCTTAAATTTCTTATCCATCCTTTGGCCAAGTACAGCTCCAACAGCATAATCACTAGCATCACACATTAGTTCAAAAGGTAAATTCCAATCTGGCGAAATTATAATAGGTGCGGAAGTTAGTTTTTCTTTAAGTATATTAAATGCCTTTTTGCAATCATTAGAAAAATCAAACTTCGCATCTTTTAGTAATAATTGGGTCATAGGCCTAGATATCATTGAAAAATCCTTTATGAACCTACGGTAAAATCCAGCATGCCCTAAAAAACTTCTAACACCTTTAACATTAGTGGGGTAAGGTAGTTTAGCAATTACATCAATTTTAGCTTTATCAACTTCTATACCTTTCCCAGAAATTTTATGCCCTAACACAATTCCCTCTCTAACCATAAAGTGACATTTTTCCCAATTAAGAACAAGGTTAGTTTCTTCACACCTAGCAAGCATTCTATCAAGTTTAAAGAGACAATCATTAAATGAGTTACCGAACACCGAAAAGTCGTCCATGAAGACTTCCATAAAGTCTTCTACCATATCATGGAAGATAGCCGTCATACAACGTTGAAAAGTAGCAGGGGCGTTGCATAGTCCGAACGGCATTCTCCTATAGGCGAAGGTTCCATAAGGGCAGGTGAAAGTCGTCTTCTCTTGATCCTCGGGGGCAATGGGTATTTGGAAGAAACCTGAAAAACCATCCAAAAAACAATAATAATCATATCCTGATAGTCTTTCTAACATTTGATCAATAAATGGAAGAGGGAAGTGATCTTTTCGCGTAGCATCATTGAGTTTGCGGTAGTCGATGCAAACTCTCCATCCGGTAACAGTTCTTGAAGGGATTAGCTCATTGTCGTCATTGAGTACTACCGTCATTCCTCCTTTTTTTGGTACAACGTGGATAGGACTGACCCACGAACTGTCGGAAATTGGGTAGATAAGTCCGGAGTCAAGTAACTTTACGATTTCATTTTTTACCACATCTTGGACTTTTGGATTTAAACGCCTTTGAGGTTGGATAGTTGGTTTGAATTCATCTTCCATAAGGATTTTTATGTGTACAAAATGACGGGCTAATTCCCTTAATATCAGACATACTCCATGCTAATGCTCCTCTTCGTTTATATAGTACCTGCAATAGAGACTCTTTTTCTTTTGGCGTTAAGTCAGATGCAATAATAACGGGTGTATTAGTATTTCCGTTTAAATAAGCATATTCCAAAGTAGAAGGAAGATCCTTAAGCACAGGTTTAACATTATTAATTTCAGTAGCACTAGCGGAATAAACCTGTTCTTTAATCATATCGCTGCTGTCATCAGATAGATGCGCCGCATCGAGGTTTTCGATGCGCCGTATCTCATTACATACAGCAGAATCAGCAGCGAAATTATAATCAATAGCATTCTCATCAACTTGATCTTCTATAGCAATTGTGTTTTCTAAATTTTTAAGCAGAAAAGAATCAAGCAAATTATTTTTTAACAATCTCTGAGTAAATTGATTAATCGTGTCGTCAGAAACATCGATATTATAGCATTCATCATCATCGGAATTATCTTTACTCATAGATTGTTCCATGTTAAATTCAACCTCATCTTTTCCTATGGTAAGAGTTATTTTTTTATTAAAAACATCAATCATGGCCCTAGCAGTGGCTAAAAATGGTCTCCCTAATATTATAGGAGTTCTAGAATTTTCAGGCATATCGAGGATAACGAAGTCGATAGGTAATTCAAATTTATCAACTTTTATTAATATATTTTCCGCTATTCCTAATGGGTATTGTATGGACCTATCAGCTAGTTCTAAGCACATCCTAGTAGGTTTTGGTTCACCAAGACCTAATTTATCATACATAGAAGAGGGCATAAGACTTATACTAGCTCCTAGGTCGGCTAAGGCATTTTCAATATGCAAATTTTTAATTTGACAAGGAATAGTGAAACTCCCTGGATCTTTTTCTTTAGACGGAAGTTCGTTGAGCAATGCCGCAGAGCTTCTTTTTCCCATTGTTACGGTGCAAGCCTCTTCGAGTTTAGACTTGTTTGTAAGCAAGCTCTTCAGATATTTAGCATATTTTGGCATTTGCACTAGGGCTTCCATAAATGGTATACTAAGCTGCAGCTGCTTGAGATTCTCCAGGAATTTCTTTTGATAGGCATCTTCTTTCTCTTTCCTTGCCCTGTGTGGGAAAGGTGGTGTTGATCGTTTAGGTTCAACAGAAGGTTCTTTTCTAGTCACAGGTTCTGGATCAGTCTCTTTAGGTTGCTCTTGCTCAGGTGATAAAGATTCAGGGGAAATTTTGTTTGTACTGTCATCCTCGGGCGTCTCTCCGATTTGAAAGGTTGACTTTCCGCCTCTAGTTGTAATTCCTTTCAGATCGTGTCTTACCAAAAGAACCTTGTTAAGCACCGTTGACAATTGGTGCACTTCAATTGCCAAACCATTGATCATATTGTTTTGTTCCTTTAGTAAAAGCTCATGACTGCCTTTGAATTCGGTGATTAAAGTTCCTTGCTTCATGATGTTCTTGTTCATTGGCTTGAGCGATTAGTACCGCAAACTCTTCCATAGTAAGGCTTCTTTGGGGTCTTCCGAACCAGTTGGAGAAAATATCGAACATTGTGCCTGAAAATTAAGAACAAGAAGATTTCAAAGTAAAAGCTTCCAAGCATAAGGGTAAGTCAGAATATTTTCCGTTCGGAAATTAGAAAAGAATAAAAGTTGCTGATGTCTGCAGACGATGCGCCGTATCCAAAAAGTTGGATACGCCGTATCTTATAATCGTTAAAATTAAATCAGACTTTTATCCAGAAAATAGATACGCCGCTTAGAATTTATGAATGCGCCGTATCGAATTAATTAATCAAAAATCAGTTTATCTAATTAAAATTAAATGCGTCGTATTAACGAAAGTTAATGCGCCGTATTTTCGTTACGTTTAAAAATAAAAGATTTTTGATTCAGTAAGATGCGCCGTATCGACGGAAATCGATACGCCGTATTTGTTTAATAATTCGCAAACTGTTTTTAATTGAAATAATAGATACGCCGTATCTTCAAAAGAAGATGCGTCGTATGGCGTTAACGTATGCGTCGTATGGCGTTAACGTTTAGAAAAAATTTTATCAAAACAGATACGCCGTATCTACAAAAGCAGATGCGTCGTATTACTTTATCGCTTAGAAAAATTTTCTTGTTAAAAACAGATACGCCGTATCTTGGGGAAAAGATGCGTCGTATCGAATTAATTAAACGCGTTGTATTAAAAAAATTAAACGCAATACGCCGTATCTGAGAGATCAGATGCGCCGTATCGTTTGATTTAGCACAGTACAACGATAGCAGAACAGAAAAATACGAAAAATAAAAAAAAATTAAACACACGAAACAAAAATATAAAACACTCAAAAATAAAAACAAAAGCAAACAAATAACACACAATACAACAAATATGCAAAATAGTACAATGATGCAATTAATCTAATAAAAAGAAAAACCTAATTAAAATACTAATCAAATTAACAGAAAATAACAATTCACTCCCGGCAGCGGCGCCAAAAACTTGATGCGCGTGATGTGTCGTTGCGGTTTAGCAGTTTTAATGCCTACTCAAGTTTTAAATTTATATTTAGCCGACTTATCAATAACACACACACTTAACGAGCAGTGTACCCGGTCAGTATGAAGATAATGGTAAGTAGAGTGTCGATCACTAAGAGTGGAACGTATAATCTCGTTAATCTAATCAGTATTTTAATATCCTAACGCAAGGGGGTTTCAGCCTGAGAGACTGGCACAGTTTTGTTTGCAATTAAATAATAAAATAAACAAATAGGCACGAATCAGCAAGTAGCACACACGTACACAGATAGATACTTGAGACAATAAGAGGGCTGTCCTTATGATTAAGTAGATTGTCACTTGTTTTATTGATAGCTTTATATGAAGTGTATGTAATTAACCCTTTCTCGTTGGTCCTATTCTCATCGGCGAGTAAACCCTTAATGACGACTTATGTCTAAAAGTTATTCCTAAGTGATCAATTTAGAAACAACCGTGGGAGCCACACCTTGTCCCGCAGTCGGGTGCCCGCAAGCCACTAATAAACACAGAGGTGGTCAATGCACTAATAAGTAGTAACCAAAGACATCAACATATAAACTTTAATTGATGGGAAAGCAAGTATTAAAGGGAGTGCAATCTTTCCGTTGTCACATTACACAAGCCACCAATCCTGATGAATTAAAGTTTGCTAAAACAATAAAACAAAACTACTTAATGAATTAAATACATGCAGCACCTTCTTACAGCTCTTGTATCTTCGATTTGGGTGTGTCTTGTGCTGCCTTCTTGACTGAATTCGTCCTTCTCTTCTGTTCGGTCTTTAGGTTTTCGAACTTCCGAATCTCCGAACTGCGTCTGGTCTACGGGGTATTTATAGTTTGTGTCTGAGGAAGATGCGGCGCATCTACTTAAGTAGATGCGGCGTATGTACTTAACTTCGCGTGGGGTCCAAGATTATAATATTCAGGAATATTCGTACACCGCCAGTAGATGCGGCGTAACTCTTTATTAGATGCGGCGCATGTCCTCTTGTATCTTGGATCGTATCTGGTGATATCTTGATAGAGATGCGGCGCATGTTGATAGTGAGATGCGGCGCATCTGGAGCAGAATTGACTTGATCTTGTCCATGTCAGTAGACTTCCACTTTATGTACGTTTTGCTCCATTATTAATCCAAAATCGCCAAGTTTCACCAAATGCTTGTTTTTACCTGAGAATTACAAAAGTAAACGATTAAGTATCAATCCTCATACATAATATAGTAAAACAAGTCAAATTAATAGGATAAATGATAGTAATAAAATGTACTTATTTGAGTTCATCAAATATCCCCCCACTTGAACTTTACTTGTCCCCAAGTAAACCTTAGATTAAATCTCATGAAAATGTATCCTAAAAGAAGTTAGGATTTATTTTTATATTTAAGCATGTATTCGTTTATTTCGTAATCACACAACTAAACACTTAACGAATTAGAAGTAAAATAAAATAAGTCGATAAAAGCAAACCTAATCGTTTAACTGTCCAGTCGCGACGAATATTCTATCATAGGCTTGGCAAGTATACACATCTCCACCACTAAAGCTAAGGAATAACAAGTCTAAAGCGGTAAAAAGGGTTTTTAGGCTTAAGGGTTAATTATTCTTATTTACACTATCGATCTCAAATTCCAGAAAAGGCGACAAAATCACAAATACATGATCGAATCCACGAACACGATACTTGCAATTGCTCAAATCCTTAACTCGAATAGGCTAAAGATAGGTCCAAACTTCACCAATAATAATATATCAAAAAGGGCGACAAAATCATAAATACATAGCCGAATCCACGACTACGATACTTAAGATTGCTCAAATCCCTAATCTCAATAAATCAAAGGTTTGGTTGGATAAAGAACAATACAGGGTATGGATAACATTTAGGATATAAATTGGTGTAAAAATAAAAATAAACAAAACAAATAAATTAAAATCCTAAGTGTGGTTAATCACTATCCCAACCATCCCATGAATAAGACTTATATCATTGAATAACTCACGCTTTAACACTTGAAACACACGCTTTAGGTAGACACGAATTATACTCAACAAAATCTTAATCAAAGAATAATCCTTAATTGGCATTCCCATAACTGCCAATTCCCATTCAATCCATAGATATAATACAACAAATAGTGGCCATATGAACCACTTACATAACTCTACATCGTTGGCTTAAAATAAACATCCAACTCTTTTTTCTTTCTTTTTCTTTTCTCATTTTTTCGATTTTTTTTTTTTTATTTTTTTTTTTTTTTTTTTTTTTTTTTTTTTTTTTTAACTTGAAACATAAACATAGATGTGTAAAATTTCACCACATCACTATAACTTTCTTTCCGGATAATTTTTCCATACTTTTCATAACTTCAGAAATAATGGTAAATAGTGAAAGTAGTAACACACGAAAAATAAACTCCAAAATATACAATATTTACTTTCACTCCGATTGCATTGTGCAATTTCCCGACCTAACCATATATAATGAATTACGCACGCGAACACAGGTAATGTAAGGAAACACACTCTGCCTATAGCAATTAACCAACCACGGATTCTAATCTACAGGGTAGGCTAAGGTTTAAGGTGTAACGAAACATTTTAAACATAGGTGTAAGAAACGAAAGGAATGGCTCTGAGTGTTTTTCTAGGGGTATCTTACTCTAAAAGTGAGAGTAACAAAAGGTTTTATACGGGGGTTAACTAACCAGTGTAGTTAGCTAATAACACATAACATATAAAGGCTATTTGGTGTAATCCTAGAATTTTTACCAAGTTAGACAAGTCATTCCAATTATATCAATAATACTCATTATGGTGGTCTCGAATAGTATACAAGCCAAGTTCTAAAGTTTACAAGTCACCGGCACACTCATAGATTTGTGAATTTTGGAAAATCACAATTTTTGAAAATAATGTCATGTGTGCAGTTATGCAACTTAGATCTTAAACAAAAACATGCTAAAAATTTTTAAGTTTGATATATTAAGCACATTTTAAGCATAATTTTTGAAAAAGTTTAGGACAAGTAAGTGTTAAGTGTTCTAATTCTCCTATCCCCCCACTTAAGTTAAACAACGTCCTCGTTGTTTGTATAAAAGGTTAAAACTGGAAAATAAAAAGAATTAGAACAGAAAAAACTCCCCTGAGATTTGCTCGGTATGATCCTCCATTTGTATATGAGCAAAAATCATCTTTCTTGTGGATTAGAACGTTAAAGCTTCATACTTGATGTATCCACAGGAAATTCAGGAAACTATAATACCACCAACACTTTAAAACACACCTAAGATAAGAAAGGTTCAACTTGCATAATACATTAGTAGTTAGGTAAAAATAAAACTTAAAAATTAAAACTGAAAATCATCAGGTCAGTCGATGCGCCGTATCCTATTGAAGAAGATACGCCGTATCGAGCCTGGAATAAATACGGATCAGAATAAAGATGCGCCGCATCCTTAACCAGGGATGCGCCGCATTAAAATAACTGATAAAAAGTTTTAAAGTCGAAAATAAAAATGCAGAAAAATAAAATAAGATATGACCATTGCAGAGGATGCGTCGCATCTCAGGACTGAGATGCGCCGTATCTTCGTGCGGCCTGGACTGACTCGACACAGAAAACAGAATAATAAAAGATAAATCCGGGTTGTCTCCCGGTCAGCACTTGTCTTTATTCCAGAGTCTTCAAGTTAGACTCACGTTCAGCTCTTTAATTCATTACGTCGGGCTAAAAACTCCACCACCTCGCTCTCATTATCCTCAATTTTATTATCAAAGTATTTCTTCACACGTTGCCCGTTTACTTTGAATATATAACCATTTTTATCGCATATTTCAATTGTTCCGTATGGATACACTTTCTTGACAACGAACGGACCCGTCCATCTTGATTTAAGTTTACCAGGATACATCTTTAATCTAGAATTAAATAGTAGCACTCTCTCTCCGATAGCAAACGTTTTATCCCCACGTAACCTCGAGTCATGCCATCTTTTAGTTCTTTCTTTGTAGATCTTAGTATTCTTGTAGGCCTCATCTCTTAGTTCATAGAGTTCGTTAAGTTCCATGAAACGGTTTTTCGTTGCAGCTTCCATATCCATATTACAATTCGTTAAAGCCCAATACGCACTTTGTTCAATTTCGACCGGTAGGTGGCATGCTTTTCCGTATACAAGACGGAATGGAGTGCATCCCGTCGGTGTCTTATAGGCTGTACGGAATGCCCATAAAGCATCATCCAACTTGTCAGACCACCCTTTAGGATTATAACCAGTCGTTTTTTCAAGAATTCGTTTTATAGCTCTATTGGTTACTTCAGTTTGACCATTTGATTGAGGATGGTATGCGGTGGAAACCCTATGATACACTCCATATTTCTGCAAGGCTCTTCCAAGATGGTGATTACAAAAGTGTGTTCCCCTATCACTAATCAATGCTTTAGGAATTCCAAACCTAGAGAACAAACTTGTAAAAATTTAAGTACTACCTTGCTGTCGTTTGTTGGAGATGCTTGCGCTTCTACCCATTTTGATACGTAATCAACAGCAACCAAAATATATTTATTACCTTTAGATTCAGGAAACGGTCCCATGAAGTCTAATCCCCATATATCGAAAACTTCACATACCTGGATATAGTTTTGCGGCATTTCGTTCCTTGATGTAATATTTCCAGATCGTTGACACGCATCACATCCTTTTATATAATCTTTCGCATCCTCCAGCATAGTGGGCCAATAAAATCCCGCGTCAAGAATTTTTCTTCTTGTGACGACTGTACCGTGATGCCCCCCTGTTGGCCCTGAATGGCAATGTGCCAATATTGCAGGAATGTCATCACCATCTACGCATCTTCTTTATAATATTGTCAGGACATAATTTAAAGGCATAAGGTTCTTCCCAAATATACTCGCTAGAGCGAGTTATAAACCTTCTTTTCTCGTCGGATGTTAGTCCTTTTGGAATTTCATTTGCAACAATAAAGTTTATAAAATCGGCGTACCATGGTCCATTATTATTGCTCTTAATTCCTACCATCATAAGGTGTTCATCAGGGAAGTCATCAGCTATTTCCCTTTCGTCAAGCACCTCCATATCAGGGTTTTCAAGTCTAGATAAGTGGTCAGCAGCTAGATTCTCGGCACCCTTTTTATCTTTAATTTCAATATCGAATCCTTGGAGCAATAAAACCCACCTAATAAGCCTTGGCTTGGCATCCTGTTTATTGAACAAATACTTCAAAGCAGAATGGTCAGTGTAAACCACAGTTTTTGATAATATAAGATATGATCTAAATTTATCGAATGCAAAAACTACTGCTAGAAGTTCTTTTTCCGTGGTTGTGTAATGTTCTTGGGCATTATTCAATGTTTTGCTAGCATAATAGATTGGCTTAAATTTCTTATCCATCCTTTGGCCAAGTACAGCTCCAACAGCATAATCACTAGCATCACACATTAGTTCAAAAGGTAAATTCCAATCTGGCGAAATTATAATAGGTGCGGAAGTTAGTTTTTCTTTAAGTATATTAAATGCCTTTTTGCAATCATTAGAAAAATCAAACTTCGCATCTTTTAGTAATAATTGGGTCATAGGCCTAGATATCATTGAAAAATCCTTTATGAACCTACGGTAAAATCCAGCATGCCCTAAAAAACTTCTAACACCTTTAACATTAGTGGGGTAAGGTAGTTTAGCAATTACATCAATTTTAGCTTTATCAACTTCTATACCTTTCCCAGAAATTTTATGCCCTAACACAATTCCCTCTCTAACCATAAAGTGACATTTTTCCCAATTAAGAACAAGGTTAGTTTCTTCACACCTAGCAAGCATTCTATCAAGTTTAAAGAGACAATCATTAAATGAGTTACCGAACACCGAAAAGTCGTCCATGAAGACTTCCATAAAGTCTTCTACCATATCATGGAAGATAGCCGTCATACAACGTTGAAAAGTAGCAGGGGCGTTGCATAGTCCGAACGGCATTCTCCTATAGGCGAAGGTTCCATAAGGGCAGGTGAAAGTCGTCTTCTCTTGATCCTCGGGGGCAATGGGTATTTGGAAGAAACCTGAAAAACCATCCAAAAAACAATAATAATCATATCCTGATAGTCTTTCTAACATTTGATCAATAAATGGAAGAGGGAAGTGATCTTTTCGCGTAGCATCATTGAGTTTGCGGTAGTCGATGCAAACTCTCCATCCGGTAACAGTTCTTGAAGGGATTAGCTCATTGTCGTCATTGAGTACTACCGTCATTCCTCCTTTTTTTGGTACAACGTGGATAGGACTGACCCACGAACTGTCGGAAATTGGGTAGATAAGTCCGGAGTCAAGTAACTTTACGATTTCATTTTTTACCACATCTTGGACTTTTGGATTTAAACGCCTTTGAGGTTGGATAGTTGGTTTGAATTCATCTTCCATAAGGATTTTTATGTGTACAAAATGACGGGCTAATTCCCTTAATATCAGACATACTCCATGCTAATGCTCCTCTTCGTTTATATAGTACCTGCAATAGAGACTCTTTTTCTTTTGGCGTTAAGTCAGATGCAATAATAACGGGTGTATTAGTATTTCCGTTTAAATAAGCATATTCCAAAGTAGAAGGAAGATCCTTAAGCACAGGTTTAACATTATTAATTTCAGTAGCACTAGCGGAATAAACCTGTTCTTTAATCATATCGTTGCTGTCATCAGATAGATGCGCCGCATCGAGGTTTTCGATGCGCCGTATCTCATTACATACAGCAGAATCAGCAGCGAAATTATAATCAATAGCATTCTCATCAACTTGATCTTCTATAGCAATTGTGTTTTCTAAATTTTTAAGCAGAAAAGAATCAAGCAAATTATTTTTTAACAATCTCTGAGTAAATTGATTAATCGTGTCGTCAGAAACATCGATATTATAGCATTCATCATCATCGGAATTATCTTTACTCATAGATTGTTCCATGTTAAATTCAACCTCATCTTTTCCTATGGTAAGAGTTATTTTTTTATTAAAAACATCAATCATGGCCCTAGCAGTGGCTAAAATGGTCTCCCTAATATTATAGGAGTTCTAGAATTTTCAGGCATATCGAGGATAACGAAGTCGATAGGTAATTCAAATTTATCAACTTTTATTAATATATTTTCCGCTATTCCTAATGGGTATTGTATGGACCTATCAGCTAGTTCTAAGCACATCCTAGTAGGTTTTGGTTCACCAAGACCTAATTTATCATACATAGAAGAGGGCATAAGACTTATACTAGCTCCTAGGTCGGCTAAGGCATTTTCAATATGCAAATTTTTAATTTGACAAGGAATAGTGAAACTCCCTGGATCTTTTTCTTTAGACGGAAGTTCGTTGAGCAATGCCGCAGAGCTTCTTTTTCCCATTGTTACGGTGCAAGCCTCTTCGAGTTTAGACTTGTTTGTAAGCAAGCTCTTCAGATATTTAGCATATTTTGGCATTTGCACTAGGGCTTCCATAAATGGTATACTAAGCTGCAGCTGCTTGAGATTCTCCAGGAATTTCTTTTGATAGGCATCTTCTTTCTCTTTCCTTGCCCTGTGTGGGAAAGGTGGTGTTGATCGTTTAGGTTCAACAGAAGGTTCTTTTCTAGTCACAGGTTCTGGATCAGTCTCTTTAGGTTGCTCTTGCTCAGGTGATAAAGATTCAGGGGAAATTTTGTTTGTACTGTCATCCTCGGGCGTCTCTCCGATTTGAAAGGTTGACTTTCCGCCTCTAGTTGTAATTCCTTTCAGATCGTGTCTTACCAAAAGAACCTTGTTAAGCACCGTTGACAATTGGTGCACTTCAATTGCCAAACCATTGATCATATTGTTTTGTTCCTTTAGTAAAAGCTCATGACTGCCTTTGAATTCGGTGATTAAAGTTCCTTGCTTCATGATGTTCTTGTTCATTGGCTTGAGCGATTAGTACCGCAAACTCTTCCATAGTAAGGCTTCTTTGGGGTCTTCCGAACCAGTTGGAGAAAATATCGAACATTGTGCCTGAAAATTAAGAACAAGAAGATTTCAAAGTAAAAGCTTCCAAGCATAAGGGTAAGTCAGAATATTTTCCGTTCGGAAATTAGAAAAGAATAAAAGTTGCTGATGTCTGCAGACGATGCGCCGTATCCAAAAAGTTGGATACGCCGTATCTTATAATCGTTAAAATTAAATCAGACTTTTATCCAGAAAATAGATACGCCGCTTAGAATTTATGAATGCGCCGTATCGAATTAATTAATCAAAAATCAGTTTATCTAATTAAAATTAAATGCGTCGTATTAACGAAAGTTAATGCGCCGTATTTTCGTTACGTTTAAAAATAAAAGATTTTTGATTCAGTAAGATGCGCCGTATCGACGGAAATCGATACGCCGTATTTGTTTAATAATTCGCAAACTGTTTTTAATTAAAATAATAGATACGCCGTATCTTCAAAAGAAGATGCGTCGTATGGCGTTAACGTTTAGAAAAAATTTTATCAAAACAGATGCGTCGTATGGCGTTAACGTTTAGAAAAAATTTTATCAAAACAGATACGCCGTATCTACAAAAGCAGATGCGTCGTATTACTTTATCGCTTAGAAAAATTTTCTTGTTAAAAACAGATACGCCGTATCTTGGGGAAAAGATGCGTCGTATCGAATTAATTAAACGCGTTGTATTAAAAAAATTAAACGCAATACGCCGTATCTGAGAGATCAGATGCGCCGTATCGTTTGATTTAGCACAGTACAACGATAGCAGAACAGAAAAATACGAAAAATAAAAAAAAAATTAAACACACGAAACAAAAAATAAAACACTCAAAAATAAAAACAAAAGCAAACAAATAACACACAATACAACAAATATGCAAAATAGTACAATGATGCAATTAATCTAATAAAAAGAAAAACCTAATTAAAATACTAATCAAATTAACAGAAAATAACAATTCACTCCCGGCAACGGCGCCAAAAACTTGATGCGCGTGATGTGTCGTTGCGGTTTAGCAGTTTTAATGCCTACTCAAGTTTTAAATTTATATTTAGCCGACTTATCAATAACACACACACTTAACGAGCAGTGTACCCGGTCAGTATGAAGATAATGGTAAGTAGAGTGTCGATCACTAAGAGTGGAACGTATAATCTCGTTAATCTAATCAGTATTTTAATATCCTAACGCAAGGGGGTTTCAGCCTGAGAGACTGGCACAGTTTTGTTTGCAATTAAATAATAAAATAAACAAATAGGCACGAATCAGCAAGTAGCACACACGTACACAGATAGATACTTGAGACAATAAGAGGGCTGTCCTTATGATTAAGTAGATTGTCACTTGTTTTATTGATAGCTTTATATGAAGTGTATGTAATTAACCCTTTCTCGTTGGTCCTATTCTCATCGGCGAGTAAACCCTTAATGACGACTTATGTCTAAAAGTTATTCCTAAGTGATCAATTTAGAAACAACCGTGGGAGCCACACCTTGTCCCGCAGTCGGGTGCCCGCAAGCCACTAATAAACACAGAGGTGGTCAATGCACTAATAAGTAGTAACCAAAGACATCAACATATAAACTTTAATTGATGGGAAAGCAAGTATTAAAGGGAGTGCAATCTTTCCGTTGTCACATTACACAAGCCACCAATCCTGATGAATTAAAGTTTGCTAAAACAATAAAACAAAACTACTTAATGAATTAAATACATGCAGCACCTTCTTACAGCTTTGTATCTTCGATTTGGGTGTGTCTTGTGCTGCCTTCTTGACTGAATTCGTCCTTCTCTTCTGTTCGGTCTTTAGGTTTTCGAACTTCCGAATCTCCGAACTGCGTCTGGTCTACGGGGTATTTATAGTTTGTGTCTGAGGGAAGATGCGGCGCATCTACTTAAGTAGATGCGGCGTATGTACTTAACTTCGCGTGGGGTCCAAGATTATAATATTCAGGAATATTCGTACACCGCCAGTAGATGCGGCGTAAACTCTTTATTAGATGCGGCGCATGTCCTCTTGTATCTTGGATCGTATCTGGTGATATCTTGATAGAGATGCGGCGCATGTTGATAGTGAGATGCGGCGCATCTGGAGCAGAATTGACTTGATCTTGTCCATGTCAGTAGACTTCCACTTTATGTACGTTTTGCTCCATTATTAATCCAAAATCGCCAAGTTTCACCAAATGCTTGTTTTTACCTGGGAATTACAAAAGTAAACGATTAAGTATCAATCCTCATACATAATATAGTAAAACAAGTCAAATTAATAGGATAAATGATAGTAATAAAATGTACTTATTTGAGTTCATCAGTCAGATAATGGGGAAAGCAGTTTTTTATTCTAGAGAAACCCGTAAGCGTAAGTCAGGTAGCGACAGGGAAGAGATAGTAGAGCCAAACACAGTTAAAGAAACAGAAGTTATAGTTGAGCCGAATACGGATGTGGAGGAGGAGTATTTTCAGAATGGAAGAATATACGAAGATTGGGATAACTTAGATTGGCTAGGTGAAGCATCTGCCAACCTTTACAAGGGTGATGCGGTCTGGGGCGGTGAAGCATCTTCTTCCGGAATCAACCTAAATGATTACCTGGGTTCATATAATCCTCATCACTTGGACGATTTATAGTTTCTGTTTAATTTAGTTAAGTATTTGAAAACTTAATGGTTATTGTCAATTTGATAAATTCAATGTGTGGCAGTTATTTGTCTAATATATGTTATGTATTAGGATAAATGCATTTTATGTATAAGTAACAATTCATACGATATTACATTACGACACAAAGTTAATTAAAACATATTAGTGACATAAATATTAAAGGCATTCATTTAAACAAACAAGCGTTTAAACATGATTGAGCACAAAACACTTTTACTAGTACAATAAAACGATGACGCGGGACATACAATACAACAACCGATAGCCTACACCTATTATCAACTACGACCCAATAAAATGCACATCAACTTAATACATGACTGACTTACTAAACAATAAAACGATCACGCGGGACATACAATACAACAACCGATAGCCTAAACCTATTATCAACTACAACCACAGAAAATGCACATCAACTTAATACATGACTGACTTAATAAACAAAAGCACACATATGACAATCAGTGAGCCCCAAGATTGAGAGTCGTATCAACGAGACCCGGATAAACAAGTGACTCGCAGTACATTGTCCTATCAGCATGGGTTTGCAGAACTAGTGACTCACAAAAGGGCTTGATAAAAAATGATCCTGCATCTCCCTCAATACCGAGGCTATGAAAGTCTCTGGTCGCCAGCCTGTATAGTATCAGAGATGCAGAAAAACCTACTTGGCTTGGAACTTCAACAATAGGGTCAATGTTGTCATGAAATCCAATCAATTTCAGTGTAATTGGTGAGGGGATGTCTAGTAGCTTGCTAAACGATGAGATTGTTCCACCATCAACTGATAACACCCATATACAGAACATACAGATGTCATCCCCTTGTATGTTGCCAGAAACAACTAGGTTTTCACCTAGGCTAGTCACGTAGAATGGCAAGGGAAGTTGACGGAGTAACTCGTCAGGGATTGTTAAAATCTGGAAACGGTACCTGAGCAGGTCAAAATAGACAATAACATAGCTCTTGTAAGAGGTTGAATCGTTACAAAGGAGCTTTTCATACCCACACCAGTAGATATGACGACCAATGTTTGCTTGACTTGCCTTTTTAATTCTGAAAGTGTGTGGAAGCAAACACTGACTTTCTAAGAAACTCCATTCTCTTGTTGACAACGTGAAAATTTGAACAGACCAAGGTTCTTTTGGATCAAACGGGAATGCAATTTTTAAAATTATTGGATCAAGATTATGCGGACGCACCCCAAAACCCAAAAGTTGTTTTTCATACTCTTGACCCAAAGTGTAATAAGGGACATATGCTCCTACTGATTTATGGACTGATGGGTTCCAAATAAACCCCATGAAATGACGGACTTTTGGTCCAAACGAAAAACCCCATACGCCGTGGGACCATCTTATGGGTGTCAAACCAGAAAAGCTTATGTTGGAGTCAACAGGCATCACATCGAAATTTGTATCGACAAAACGGGCGTAACCTTTGAACCTAAATTCATGGATTAAAATGTATGAAAAAGTTGAAGTCATGCGAACCCTGAACCGGAAAGTGAAATGCATTGTGTCAATGCGGGACCTCCACATCTTGCAAACAGTTCGGCATTGCGCTACAGCCTTCAAAGAAAGCCTACGGACAATGTCCATTTGAACTTCAATTGGTATATTGTCAGACATTTGATCAAAGTGTTTTATTTTTTAGTTTAATTTTTTTTGTGACAAAAGAAGAAACTAGATAATGAAGTTGATGGTAATTGTTGGTGTAAATTAGTATACATACTTTGTAGTATAAATAGAACAATATACCTTGATCATTTATGCCATATACCAACTAAATATTGTTAGTGATACTTTAAATTTATGTAACTTGTCCTTGATATGTACTTTAATTTTATTTTAAAAGACTTAAGTAACACTTGTTAGGAGTTGACTTATGGATATTAAGGCACATTTAAGTGAATATCTATTGACCAAGTACGTTGACAGGTTCACACAACCTTCATATGAAACTACTGAAATTAAATATTCTTGGGCGAATTGAGAATTCCTTGGGCGACCTCAACATTCAAGGCATATGTGCAGTTTAGTTAAAAACAAAAGAACTTTGAAAGATTGGAAATGGAATAAAAGGGAAAATGTTGAGCATTATTAATGTTGGGCGACCAAACACATTTTTGGGCGACTACTAGATTACGAGTCATATATTTAATATTTCCAGTCATGTGTTTCATCATAAATAATCTACTATGATATTTCCATACATTATAAGTGACTATAAAAATGCAAAGACTGGAAATTGTAGTAATAAGTGAGTAGAAATATGTTTACCTCATAGCATTTTCCTGTCTACAATTTTGATATCCGTATGAAACCCTTGCCATGTGCAATCGTCTAAATGTATGTGACTGCTGCATACAAAATGTTATCTAAGTCAGCGATAACCATGATTAAAAGATATAACCAACAAATAACAATCCAGAATTTATAAAATGGTCTTACGATTGAATTGAATCGTTCAATGTCATACCAAAGAACGAACCATGAATGGTCAAAACTTCTCCATACGTTTATAACGTCCATTTATAATCGTCAAATATACTAAATGTCCAGAGATACAAACTTGTAGCAAAATACAAACACAAACTTGTGGCATAATACATCATTGTCTAGTTGTTAAAGCATCTAAAGTTGTAACCCAAAACAAATTATGTTGGACAACATACTAAACTAAACAACCCTACCAACTATACACCCGATGTTTGTAAAAGAACCTAGACATTTGTTCACGGTAAGCTAATGCTGCCTGAACAGGATCATCCACATGCAGCGACTTCCCATGTGCCAGTCGGTATAAGACAATGCAAGCCCAAACACCACAATCACCAAACAGGCCTCCCTGAGAAGGAACATTTTTTGCATTCTTGAAGGTGATTGCATATGTTGTAGGATCTATTCCTTTCATCTCGAAAATTTTGCATTGTTCTAGAACAACTGGAAGTCCAACCTGTAGGTAGATGTTATCTATAAATAACCGCAACATGCAGATAAAATAATGCAACAGATATGTATAATAAAAAATAGTAAGGGTAAACATTCTAAAAAGTTACCAACTTCATAAACAAAAACATACACCGATTACAAAAGATAATAGATTACAACATTGTAATTCTAAAAATCTAATACACATCCTTATCATCATGTGTTTGCAGAATTAGTGACTCGCAGTTGGGATTGATAAAAAATGAAGCACAATTTCCCTCAGCACCGATATACATATAGGTCCCGGAAGAAACATTGTAGACTACAAGATTCATAACGAATCCTTCTGGGTTATGCACTTCAAGTATCGGGTTTTTGTCATTCTCAAATCCAATTAACTTCAATACAAATGGAGTAGTAATGGTAATGAGAGATTTAAATTATAAACATATATAAAATGTATTTTGATAATATTTTAGGAAAAACATGCATGTATAATATTTTAGCAAATGTATTTAAAATTAAACTATAATTATTTAGTTTCATTTATAAAGTTTTACCTCTAGCCGTGCCCGCATTTTTAAATACCAATCACGCCACTCAGGTTCATGCTTGTCACCAC
Source organism: Artemisia tridentata subsp. tridentata (assembly GCA_021014915.2). NCBI lineage: Eukaryota > Viridiplantae > Streptophyta > Magnoliopsida > Asterales > Asteraceae > Artemisia > Artemisia tridentata. The sequence continues at coordinate 457,168,754 of CP139507.1, read as the reverse complement.
TGTCGTAAAAAGTTACGACCCCTGACTTGATATGGAACCGGGCAACAAATCAATGTTTATCTTTTTCGTTGATGGGCATAAAAACCTGGAACAAAAAATAAATTAAATACAACTCATATATATTACTAGCGTCTAAATAATTATATGTATAAAAGTAATACCTGCTCAACATGGGCCCATGGAATTTTGTACTTATCTCCATTAGCATACCATATGGGGATGGAATCCTGCAATAGCAGCTGAACAAAGTACGACGTTACCATAAGCCAATCAGCTTCAGCGGGTCTGAAATGCAACATGTATTCGACCCAAAGCTCTATATGCTGTAAAAAATAAAAATAAAAAAAAGGGTTCATGAGACACAAAGAAATGTTACAGGATATAATAACGATATATATATAGATCAACAACTACAAGACATTCACCTCATCCATCAGCCATCCCTTTTTTGGAGGATCTAAACAAACTAAGGTATCCCAAAACCTCCTATCAACACGTACAGGTTCTTTTGACCAAGGAAATGTACAACAAAGCGGACCCGGCTTACCAAGAAATTCGTCATACTCTTCAGAAAAATGTACTCTATTGATAGCGTTGTTCCAGCGGGAAAGATTCTGCACAAACATTGTAATAATATTAGGAAAAAAAAGTTAATAATTTATCATTACAAATAAGTAAGAGACGTTGTACCTCCACCCAAGGTTGAACATCTTTTAGTTCATCAGACATATCTGGATTCCGACGACAGCCAATAGGAGGTGTGCGTTTTTTAATCAATTCACTAAATTCTTCGGTCCAGTAATATGCATAATGAGAACCATCCCTTTTGCTCCGCTTGTCAGATTGCGTGTCTGCATTACTTCTTTTCCAATGCTCTGAATTATATAAACCAAAAAGCTTGTTCTTCTTCTCCCTTGCAATCTTCAACTTCTCTTCCCTTTCAATTCGTCGTTTCGTCTCGTCTATCAAAGCATTGTAAAACACCTTTTCCATACGATTTAGTTCTTCCATCTTCCACCTTTCTTCCTGTTGCTTCCTCAGACTTAATTCCTCTTCCAAAAGATACTCCTGTAACAAATTAACATTGTTATCATATTAGACACATATGTAGACTTTTTAATAGCTTTCTATTTACAGAATATAACATATGTATACTTTATACTAGATTACAAAAGTCAATTCAGAAATATATGTAACAAAACTTTAACAGTAAGCTTTAGATTCTGTGTTGATAATCTGTGTAATAATGTTTGCAAAAAGAGCATTACCTGTACAATATCATCATCAGAGTCATCATTTATCTGCGATGAACGACTGCCGGAAATAAAGGAGTCAACCAATTCAAAGAATTCAAGTTGGAGTTTTTCGCGGAATTCATTTTTAAGATGAGAGAAAGATTCACTGAAGTCCAATTTCGACTGTAAATGAAAAAAAGGAACGACATGTTAAATACAATAAAACAGATAATTCCTTAATTAAATTTACAAATTATTTATCTGCAACAACGTGCTTACCCGATATCCGCAAGTTCTTTCGCAAGCAAGTACCTACAAAGTATTTTTTCATCGACTTAAAATTAGGATACAATCATATAAATAGATATTAGTAGATATTATTCGGACGTGCATTTAATATAATGGTGTAACGAGAATCACCTTAATAACAGACTCAAGTTTGTAAACACGCGTATTCAACTTCTGAATGACAGAATCCTTAAGGCTGATCTCTGTAATAAGATCAGAGGTATGAACCCTAGGAACCAGCGGTACATACTTTTCTTCTGTCCTCCCACGTTTTCGTGAAGCTTCGAGCTTCTGTAGATAAACATCGTAATCATGTGGCACTCTCGGTTTTCGAGTCCTTGGTGTGTATCCCTTGTAATAATCAAGGAATTTGATATACCAATCTGACTTCTGCTCGGCTAGTGTTGGTTTCAGGTCGAACTTTATCTTTGAGTCCTACAAAAAACATAAACCAACAAAGTGGGCAGGTAAATAATATGTTAAAAAAACAAAAATATTAATAAATATTCACAAAAATGATACTGTTTTTACCTTGCCGAATAACAATCCATGATCCGCTATTGTAAATGCCTCTTTCTTTGACCAGGCTACACCCCTAGGTATCACATCTTCCTGTTTATTCCACCAACGATTGCTTCTTTCAAAAGACTCAAGAATGCAGATCTATAAAGTTCAAGAATGCGTTAGCCTGAGACAGTTAATAAAAAAATTGATCAACTCGTGTTGAATTGTTCATTATTAAATAAAATACAGTAGAATAACCTTGAAAGCCCATACGAATCCTCCGACTGTATACGTTGGAACAAACTTCGGAGATCCTTCTAGTCCTTTAAGATGTTGCCACTTATGTCTGTCAACGACATTAATAATCTGGTTGTACAATTGCCTCCAAATGTACTCACCCCATGGAAACGAATTCCATGCTTCAAGGTCTTCAACCAAACGAAGGAGTTTATCATCCACTTCATCAGCCAACAACCGACCCATAAAAATGACCTCTAACGCTAACAGTAGACACACACGGACTGCATCCTCGTCAGACAACTTAAAGAATAACTCTTCATCCTCAACAAGACCTAGAAGATCTAAGTTTGAAATTTTTACCCCTGATTTTTTTGGAAATACCCTTGTCTTAAATTTTATATCACCTTTACTAATATCCACTGAGCTAAGCCGGTTTCCAAAACGAAACCCTGTTATTAGAGAAAACTCGGGACGACCAAAATGTAGTTCACGACCATCCACATTATATATGAGGGGCATGTCATAGTGTGCATCATCTACATAACGCTGATTTTGTAATATATAATCTAAGATGTGTGGTTCATGGTCAAAAAAGTAAAGATCCAACCATCCTCCAAAACAAGAGGTCCTAAATAAAATCCTTCGCTTTTCATTAAGCTTATCTCTAATTAAGGAAATGTAATTAAGTTTACTCCTAACGATCACTTTTGCTTCATATTCCTTTAAGACAAAAATAAAAAAACGCAGCTTAGAACAACATAAAACAACCTACTTATCAACATAATAAACATAGTTCAAAAGCTACTACTTTCGGTTGTAATAAAATGTCAATACGTTAAAAATGTTTAGTAAAGAACTAATTCCTGGTAACATCACGCATCTTGAATGCCATAATGAAGGAGTGTCGCATGTAACGGACAATACACACCATATCATTCTCGCATTCAAGACGTCTAAATGACCAGGGTAGATCTTGAATACAACAACATATATGAAATTTGCAAAAGATATTAGTAAGTATATTTAGCGAGTAAATATTTTAAAGAAAAAACATCCATATGGTGTTTACATAAACATACTAGCCTAAAAATTAATCACGTGTCAAACCTAAGACAAAACTACTAATTCATATGTTTATGGTAGATATTATGTGGAAAAGTTTTTAAAAAGAATTTACAAGCTTGTGCGTACTACCAATGTATTCAAATCTTCGCAATAACAATCATAAGTAAGTAATCAAAACGATTGCCACGAGTAGTTTGAACCTGATCGGGAGTACAGACTATTTCCCGCCGTGTGTAAGAAGGATGTATATAGTCCGAGGCCCGATACCTGAGCACAACGCTACCGGGTTAAGTCAACCGACCATCTATGGTTCAAGCGATCCCCGGAATCACCCCTTGATCCGTTCGGCCTAGTTACCATCTTTGGTTCCCATAGATAAGTCGGTCACCACCGATGTGATACCACTTAGATAGTCATCGCAAAGACAAACACAAAGGATTCCAAAGCAACAAAAACTTGAAATTTCTTTCACATATCACGCATATTAACATAAATTTTAGTCGACTAACGTCGGAACAACTTAAGCATATTAACAAAACATCTGCCAAAACCAGCAATAAACGCTAGCAGTAAAGACATAATTACACCCTACAGTTATGTATTAAGTTGATGTGCATTTTCTTAGCATGTCAGTCATCTTACTTAAATAGATATCCAGAAAGCAACAATAAACATTTTCACTATAAAAAGCATCAATGAACCCTTACACTAGAAAACAAGATATAAACATTAAAAAATAGAAACACTAACAATTAAATAATAAATTAAACCCTAAACGAATTATATAATTGCTTACCCTAAACCCTAAATTAGCGTAAACCTAAATCAAATAGATAACTACTTACCCTTCCCCAAACCATCTTTCAAAATAGTTAAATCGAATCCCTAATTCCGATCTGTGTCTACTAGCTAACGTTAGGGTTTCGATTGGATCTAAACCAACAGCCGATTAACTTTGTTTGTTGAATATCTGTGATTGTTGTAGTTGTTGAATAGTGGTTGATTCTTGATTATTGAAAACGGGGACTGAGAGCGAGAGAGTGGATAAACGGGGACTGGTTAGAGAGGGAGTGGAAAAGCGTAAAAGGGAAGTGTTGTGTTGTTTTTTGTGTGTATAATGAGTATAAAAAGTGTTTGTGTTGTTTTTAAATACATTTTTTATTTTAAAAATTAGATTATAATTACAAAAAAATTAAAAAACTTTAAATGTGTACTCTCAACAATACAAGTCGCCCAAAAGTAAAAGTGGGGCTCAGTCGCCCAAATATTTTGTACTAATATATAATATAAAAAGATTAAGAAGACTTTACTTTTATTTAAAAAAAAGTGGGACCCAGTCGCCCAAGAAATTTCATATACAAGTATGGTCGCCCAAGAATACGTGTATATTCGTATTTAAATGTTTATTAGTATTTATGTGTATTTAAATGTATTCTTGTAGAGGCACGAGTCCCCATAAAATAAATTAAATTAAAAGTGTACTACATACATAACAAGTCGCCCAAGAATAAAGAACAGTGGGACCCATTCGCCCAAGATATATGTACTAGAAAACAATAAAAAAGACCATACTTTTTTAGGAAAAAGACAAAAAGATCAAGTCGCCCAAGTTTTGTGGGCCTAGTCGCCCAAATAATGCATGTGCTAAAGTGTACCTGGTGGGGACACACCTAGGGACACATGTCACATTACTAATTAATCCGCGCAAGATTTTTGGGCGACCTCCGCCTCAAGGGTATTTGAAGAAAAAAAAACTTGGTGAGGATAGTAAGGGTTGGTACCTTTGTACTTTAAGAGTAGATAAAGAATTTTCCCTTAATTAGGTGTTTTTATAACTTTTCTTTGAAACTTACTTGCTTTGGATCAAAGTGTTAGGGCTTACATGAGAAGAGGATGTTAAAGGCTCCACATATCTCCCTCTTTTACTTTCTCCTACACTTCCCCACTATTGGGTGCTTGTTGTACTTGAGGGGACATTGATGTTGCTCCTTTCAACTCCACGTGTTCCACCACTTGCTTATTTTCTAATGCATTTTCTCCACGTACCCTACTTTATGATACCAGCTTTATATGCTAAAAATTGTATACAAGTGAATCTTTCCAAATGTGGCCCTCTAAAATATTCTACTGCCTGCCATTATTATATTCAAGAAATTAATCACCTATTTTAATTTCTTTGGCAATTGGGTAACTATTGTTATCTTTTTGAAAAGCACGGTACATCCAGGTTATAATAACAGTAGCATGATAACCAAATTTTTTTATTTTTCATTCTTGAACTTTGCCATTTTACTTGCTGTGTAGGATCTTTGTTCTTTATTTATAAACCCATGTGTGATACTTTCTTTTGTACCTAGGCCAGTTTGGTTGTTACAGCTAGAGAGTTTTAACATTCTTCACGGAAACTTGACTCAAATGGCTGCTGATCAAAAGCTTACATAAAGAGAGTCAAGTCCAGTTGTCTTCAAAAACAAACAGTTCTATATTATTTGTCTGTATACTAACTTTACATGGCTCTTTTTCCCATGTGGCCAAAGTTTAGATAGCTGAAAATAAACAAATCTTTCCCAATGCGGCATTGTCAAAAGTTTATATTGCCCATTCTCTAAAGGGGGTAACCCATTCTCTAAGGCGGGTAATGTGGTAGTTTTGTGACAGCGATGATTATGAAGTTTTTGATGATCACAATAGGAGGTTGTATTCTGGAAGTGGAGTTAAGGAGTAGAGTCTTTATAAGCAATGGAAAGTAGATACTGGTGATGGCAACAATTATGATGATAATTTTGGCTTCTTTCCTGCACAATTAAAGGCCGCTGGAATTCAATATTTTTTGTGTTAACTAGGTTGTTTTATATATTTTTTTGCATAAATTGTATCTTTTTATGCTGGTTTTTGGTTTGGTGGTCTAGGTTTTTTTTTTTTTTTTTTTTTTTTTTTTTTTTTTTTTTTTTTTAACATTCAGTCGGGATACGACATCTGAGAAACCTCACTGAATAATAGTGAAGTCTTGCACGTACCTTAGACAACGAGATGTTGACCATGGGCCGTTACAAGTATTCGGAGGGAAAAACCCCAAGGCTTGCCATCCCTAAGGATCGAACTCAAGACCTTGGGTAAAACCGGGAGTGCCTCTAACCAGCTAGGCTGATCATCATTGGCGTTTGGTGGTCTAGTTGGTTGTAGCCAGTTATCGTTTATAGCTTGTCATAAATGATTTAGTGGTTGTGTCAATCGATTGCTTACGGTTAATGTGGTACCTCAGACACATTCCATTATACTTAAATATTTTTTTTGGGTAATATATTTTACCAGGTGGAATACACTTTACTAAAAAAAAAAAAAAAGTTTATATTGCCTGACACTATTATCCTTTTATATTTAAGAAACCAATAAGTTACTTCATTTAAGGATACTAACTTTACATGGCTCTTCTTTCTTTGTTTATAACAGCCTGATACTTCCTTTGGTTGCTAAGTCAGTTTGGTTCTTTCTGCTATTGAGATTTTTAACATTGTTGTTACAAAAACTTGATTCAAGTGTTGATCAAAAGCGTACACTAGTGGAGCTGAATTTGGCTTTCTTAAAAAAGAAAATAGTTCTATGTTAGTAGTCTGTATTTGTCATTGTCTATTAGGTAGTCAACAAAATAAGCATGGATCCTACCCGCCATTATTACTAGTAATATTTTGTGGTTACATTTGTGTAGTAGCGTGCAGACATCTACTGCAGTTCCAGATCTAGTATATCATCAAGAAACAGGTACAAGTATTCATGTAGTAGTATGCAGACATCTACTAAGTATATACCTTCTTGCACCTCACATTTTGTTACTGACAAGCTAGTGGCGGAGATAAAGGGGGGTCCGGGGGGTCACGTGACCCCCCGGCGAAAAAAATTGTAGTGTAAATTTTCGAAATTTTTCGGCTATTTTTGTAATTTGACCCTCCAACGAACCAATTTTTAGTGTAGTTTCTAAAAATTATATTTTGCCCCCTCTCGGAAAATATCCTGGCTCCGTCACATTTTGTTGCTGACAAGTGCTTTTGAGTGCCATTTTTTCTAGCAAGTTAAACAAGTTTCACATGGTGGTCCAAGTCATCAAAAAGGCTAGTCTGTTTTTCCGGATGTTAGCAAAAGTTCAGTTAGTTGTCGATCATAGTGGTTCAAGAGTTGTTTAGATCTGTTTTAAGGTCGTTTTGGCAAGTGGTCTAGGTCGTTGTTTAAGGGTTGTTCAGATCTATTTTAAGGGTGTTGTGGCAAGTGGTTAGGTCGTGGTTCGAGGGTGGTTCTGATCAATTTTAAGGAATTTGTGGCAAGTGGTTACGTCATGGTTCAAAGGTGGTTGTTTAGATCTGTTACCGTTTTAAATTTGTTTAGATTTGTGACGGGTTTTAATTTCTTTGTTATGCTTGTATGAAATGACTTAATGTATGCAAACAAAATAACAAATAAGTATAGTACAAGAGAGAAACGATCAAACCACAACACGAGTGTTTATAGTGGTTCGGTCTACAAGGACTCTTTTTCCTTGCCCTACTCCACTCCCCGAGTATCCAACTCGAGAGTTTTCTTCACTAGTCAACAAGCTTCTTTATCCGGCGGAGAAAACCTTTACACGTCGCTTACAATATTTCCGACACAAAGCTAGATGTCGAGTTCTTTTACAAGAGTACAACTACTCCCGTCACACTATGTATTTTGAGGACTAAAATACTAACCGATCACTACAGAGGATTTATGATTGTTTGGTACAAACAATGATGTATGAACAACAACAATTCACACAGTGACAAACTAACAAGCCTTGCAACGTTTTGTTGAAGCTTGTAATGCTTTGATCTTCTTGCTACAAAGAAGTTCACTAAAATGAAATATGAATGAGTTAGATATGAATGAAAAAATATATGAAGTTGTTTATGTTTGTAAGTGATGAGAAAATAACATGGAGTGGCTTGCTATTTATAGGCAAAAAGCCTCAGCAAGCCACGGATGGGACGGAACCAAATATAGGGTTCCGTCCGTATACCTGTTTGGTTCCGCGGGGACTGACAGAAAATCAATCAAAAATCAAATCTAACCAAATATTTACCATATCTTTCCATGATTCTTTGAGTAACAAGCTAAATAAGATATTCATGATATCTTCCAATGATCTCAATATCTTCCAAAGATCTCAAAATCTTTCAAAGATCTCAAAGATGATGCATTCCATGATGTAAAAAATACATATCCATTTTTAGATTAAAATGTATATGAAAGTAAACTTGTAATATGTATATACTAGTTATGTGATGTTTTAACTTTGTGTTTATGAAAGACTTTTGACTATATATGTAAAAGACTTAACTATATTTATGTTTTGCTAAAATAAAGTTTATAATTGTCGTTAACAAAATATAGCAAAGATCGTAAAATATAAATAATGTTTTTATGCGATATTTGTATTAAGAATCTCCCCCTTTTTGTTGTGGACAAAATATAAAGTTTATTTTTAAGCAATGAGACAAAAAAATGCATGGCTTTAAAAATATAGATTAAACTAGTTTTATGCAACCTTTTAAATCTATTTAGAATATTAAATTGTATAAAATGTGTGAGTTTATGTTTAATATTTTCTCTCCCTTTTTGTCAAAACAAAAAGGAGAAAAGCGTAGCGGAATGTAGTGCAAGCCCGAGCTTGATTAGCTCCCCCTTGTTCAATACTCCCCCTAGTTAGGATGCCAAGTATAAGATGCATGGATTTTGAGTGCTACAAAACAAATGTTAGTGATAAATAGTTCAAACCAACTATGGATATAATGTACAAGAAAAAGTCACAACCAACACACAAACATTAATAATCATCATTCATTAGTAAAATATTTTATGACAAAAGTCATAAAATGGGACAATAATGGAGATGTTGTCAAAAGAAATGCAAAAATAAAAAACAACTTGGAAAGAAAAATCCTAGAATAGAAAAAATAACTTAGAAATAAAAAATCCTAAGATGTGAAGCTCCTAATGTAATAATCTATTATGGAGGATGAGAAAGAGCGTTAAGACGCTCTATGATGTGATTGAGGATGAACCTCATTTCATCTTGGAGTTGATGAACCATAATTTTGGTTCTTTCACTTATCCTAGCGGTTCTCTCACAATTAGAGCAATCATGTCCGGGAAAGTTTGGAGTAGACTAGGTTCATTTGTTGGTGATGGTGGTGGTAGATCATTTGTTGATTAGTGGTTGGGATTTGGTGGAGCTATGATTGAAGAAACCAAGGTGGTTTGTAGCTGCATAGCTTCATGGAGGTGAGAATCCACCATGTTGGAGAAGGCATAGAGGTGGTCTAGTTGATCATTGATTTCTTCTTGAGTTTGTGGAGGATCAATCCACATGGACTCGTCAATGTTCCTAAGAGTAAGTGAAAAGGGTTGAGGTTGTTGATGTGGTGGAGCTTGGTCTCCATAGAGTGGGCCATGGATTTCCCTATAAATGGGATGAAAAAGTAGAGGTTAATATTGAGATGGTTCACAATTAAAAGACTCATTGGGCATAAAAGATGCCTGTGGTTGTTCAAGAGCGATACACTCAATGGAAGCAAAAGACGGAAGAGGAGGTGGATTTGTTGATCTTGGTGGCAAGTCCTCCAAGTTGTCCAAAAATGGATGTGGTGAGGTTGGTGGTGTAGCAAAGAGTTCTATGGGTTTAAGTTTTGGAGACTTGGGAGGTGATGGTGATTTAGGTGGTTGAGATGGAGCGGGAGGTGATGTGGTGGCTATTGGGGTTTTGGTTGGTGGTGTAGTTACAATGATAGGAGATCTTGGTGAAGGTGTTGGAGTGGTTAAAGTGAGGAGGTTTTCATCTCTGATAGGTGATGAGATGTTAAGTGGTGAAGAGTCTGACGATGAGGAATTCAAGTTGACAAAACAACAAGGTTTGACACTTATCCTTGCGGTTCTTCTAGATGTCCTAGCGGGTGATGAGTTGGATGATTTTGTCATTGTGAAAATGCTTATGAGATGCTAAAGATCACAGGAAGTGGTGGTGAAGGTGTGAGAAATGTGTATCCTAGTGGTACTAATTTATAGATTTGAAGATTCAAGGAAGAGTGTGTTTGTATTTGATGTTAATCCATACAAAAATGGAGGTTTCTAATGATTTGGAAGTGGTAGAGAAGGATGTCTAATCACCAAAGTCAATCCAATGGAAGAGTGTTGAGTGATATAAGTGAGATATGCAGTAAATGAGTTGCAATCATCTCAAAATCTTTCATGTCAGACACCCACGGATAGCAAGGAACCAAATTAAGGGTTCCTTCCTTTATCGAGAAAGGTTCCTTGAGGTGGTTTTGGGAAATTTCAAATTTTGGTGGGAAAGGGTTATCCTATTGGTCCAAGTGAACTAAGATCATCCTAATGTGAGTGAATATTTGTAAAAAGTATCTTAGTAACAAAAATGAGTGATCTAGAGTGCGGGTTTAAACGAAAATTTAAAAATGTTACTGTTGCTTTGTAACACCCCAACTCGACAAGGGTAGAAGCATCACATTATGGTGACAAATCAAAGCATACATAATAGCACAGCGGAAGTCTTAAACAAATACATAAGAGAAAGTCAAGTCAACACGACTTGAATAATACATGAGTTCAAGGAAAGGAAACTAATCCAAAGATACGAATACAAAGGAAATCATGTCCCAACAAAGTCATAAAATAAAGGTGGTCATCTAAGGTCAAAGCTTCATCTAACTCTCATCCCATCCAAAGCATAATCCAAAAGCTCCTAGCTTAGATACCTGCCGCACACGAAAAGAAAACGTGCGGCTGAGCTTAAAAAGCCCAGTGAACAGATATATATAATAAACGGAAACGAAACAAACGAAACATAATGAAAGAGATATAGATAGGGTACAAGAGTAAAGGTTAGGACAGTCATCCACCACGAGCCCATATCATAACATATCATATCATAGCATATCATAATCATATAGAGGGGATGCCTCTCAAATAAGCCGATAATATGAGGGGTGTCCTCATGTACCAGTTGGAGTGATCAGCTCCCATATTTTGTGAAAGGAGTGGATTGCACCCAGCCCCAGTCACCATATCATATCATATCAAAGCATATCATAACATATCTTGGATGCATCCATACGCCCCCCAAACAAATCATATTGGCCATAAACAAATCATAGTGAGCTCATATCATATCATAATGGGGACGGTGTACAACATCACTCGAGTACACTAGAGTCATGCCACTGGTGCATCAATGACATGGCCATGTTACCTTCATGGCTAGGAAACATATTTGGCTCGGGTATCAAACTGGGGTCACAGGTCAAAGGTTCATATCAAAGCAAAGGTTCATATCAAAGCAAAGGTTCATATAGTCATAGTCCAAATATCAAGGTCCATATCAAAGGTTCATGTCAAAGGTTCAAATGCCAAAGGTTCATATCATAGGTTCAAATTAAAAATCAAGAGGTCGAAGGCACCTTAAAAAAAGGGCAGAATATCTGTACCTTATTTCAAAAGCAACACAACCAGAAATGAATAAGATGAAAAGATCAGGTCCTCTCCTTCTTCACACCTAGAGGGGTAGAAAAGAATTACAACCTTTCCATTTTAAGTAACTTTCCATTTTTAGCAGGTTTCCATATTTAGTAAGTTTCTATTTTTAGAAAGTTTCCATAATTAGAAAGTTTCCACAATTAGTAAGATTTCCATATTCTCATTTAGGTTAAGTCATTATCAAAACATATTATGGTTTTAGGGTGTATTTTAACAAGTCACAAAAGTTTAGGGTTACTTATGACAACTTTACATAAATTAGGGTTTTAAGTGTAATTATATCAAAGATAAGGTTCAATTATGAAAATATCCCAAATAATCTGTTTTGAATCCATATTTATCAAGTTAACAAGTTCAGCCCCTCAAGTTTCCCAATTTTACACTTTACACCCTTAAGTTATATAATTTACATTTTAAACCTTATAATATCCATAATTACACATTAGAACCTTAGTTTATCAAAATTACACAATGGACACTTATTTCATCATATTATACGAATTTACCCTTAAGTTTTCATAAATTACACATCAAGTCCCTCAAGTTATCAAAGTTACATATTTAACCCTTAATTTACATTTTCAATCTTTAATTATCAATAATTACATATTAAGCCATTAAATTACCAAAATGACACATAACCCCCTGAATATAATTTATTACTCAAATCAACCCTAAGTTTCCAGAATTTACATATTTAGTCCCTTCATTTTAATTATTTACAAATCGAATTGTACTTTATTAAAATAAACATTTTAATCCCTTTAAATATAAAAATTACACATGGGGCCCTCAACTTATATTTTATTCGAAATGTTCACAGCCCAAATTAAGTTCTAAACATAACCCTTAAGTTTCAAAAGTTACAAAACACCCCCTAACATTTTAAATCAAATCGTATAACACTTTTTATTAACAAAATTCTAACCCTAAAAATATCAATCATTCACCAATCATCATATAATCATTATAACATCATTTTTCAGTCAAAGTCAAGCCCTAATTTATAAACCCTAATTCGAATTACATTTTATTTCTTTTCTTTTAATTTCCTTTAAATCGGTAAAATAAAGAAATCCACAAATAATTCGATTAGGCCCCAATAATTTGAAGTAGAATTTTTCTCAGAATATTATGATCATGTAGAGTCCAAATAAAATAAATAATAAGCCCCAAAAATTCGGATTCAACTATTTTGGATTTAAACACGATTTTAAGATTTAATTCCCAATTAATTCGTAGATCATGCATGGTATGTTATAATCATTTTATTTGATGTTCTAAATACATATAGGATCTGAGAAAAATACCACAAAGAGATTCGAACGTGTAGAATGGGTTGGAGGATTTATCTTGTACGCGTATAGCCAAAACGCCCAAAAATTCACCACGACTTCAAAAATGATCTAAAAATCTTGAAACCAATTTTCACGTGTCACATATGATGTGAGGAACACAATAAAAATAAGAAACGAATTTATCCAAGATCAAATGAATCAAAGTGGAATTTTTACCTTTCGGTTTGAATTAAACAAGAATTTTCGAAAGCCCTTGAATCCGGCCACCACAATTTGAAGTAGTATTTTTCTAGGCCTCAATTGATGCTCAAGAACACACAAAAAATATTCTCACACCTCCAGGAAGTCGCACGAATTATTGGTGATTATTTCTAGGGTTTATGGAGTTTCGGTTTTTGTTTTTTGTAAAGGAAAATGATTTGGTCATTTGGATAGTGATTAGGCCGAATATTAGGAGGAGGGGGATCAAGATGGAGCGGCCTAATCAATGCATAGATCAATCACCATTTATTTGGCATTAATTCCCATTTATTTGTAAGTTAAATATACTTAAATAACTTTTAAAATTAAATAAATGTATACTTAATTATTTTTGAACTTGTTTATGTGCAATAATAATTTTTATAGCTTGCACAAATATTTATTGATACTCTCTAATTATTTCATGTCATACTTTGGTACATTTCATAATTTTTGGAATTAATTTATAAGTTATATAAGCCTTTATTTATTTAATTTTCAAGTTGTAGGGGCATTTTGGTCTTTTGCACATTTTAGATTTTTAGGGTTTTACAGTTGCTTGGCGGCACCAAACGATAACATAGGCGGAACCCTGAATTTGGTTCTGCCTGATCCGTCAGACATATTTTGGCGGTACCAAAATTTTGCACGGACGGAACCCAAAATTTGGTTCCGTCCAATCCGCCAAGTCAAAAAAGTAGACAGAGTGTGATTTTGAACCCTTGAACCCCGTTCAAATCCCGTAAATTTTCTTAAAACTTATGTAATTAATTAGTTGTGATAGGAAAACAACAATAAATCAGGTATTAACACATGTACCGATATAGATCAAGCAGGGGCTAAATATTTCACTAATAATGTGAAAAAATAGAAAAAATGATAACATCAAGATGTTATCTACCTGCAAGACAAGGTTATTTCACATAATCATTCAAAGTTAAGTTATCATCCTAAGAAAAGACAAATACACAATACATCATTGTTTTAAAGCAAATGTACCAAACACTCATAAACCCGCTCATTGCCTATCTAGCTTCTTGTTGATCTTGGTTAGGAACCTTCCGATGCACTTGAACATTCCTCTTGTTTGCTTGAACTCTTCAGATCGGTTCTCAATTGTTGGAAGTTGTTGGAAGTAGTCAAGCGGAGGAAGCCTAGAGTTGGGAAGTCCATCATCTTCACTCATTGATGATGATGATGATGATGATGATGAGGAAGTAGGAGGATGAGGACGTTTTCCTTGAGTCTTAGCTACTCTTTTGTCACTTAGTGGAACCATGATGTGGTTGACAAGAGAGTAGTCAGGACAAAACCCTTTAGAATTGGGTGGAATGGGTGCAAAGGCTCTATAGAGACAGGTGAGAAGCATCCCGTAGGGAAGAGCGGTGGTTCCTAGCATGGGTATGTCTGCCATCCTTTTGGCAACATAGTAGGATAAATTGAAAGGTTGGATGGTTGACAAACTATAAAGCATGTAACAAAGACAAGCATTGATGTGGTCACAGTTACCTATGGTGCACAAGACATTTTCCCTAAGGACTTCTTCCCATTTCTTGAATTGGGGTTTGAGTTCATTGAGTTCCATGCCAAATGGGTCTCGATCGATTTCATTACCCGAACGGGTTGTTTTTGTGGTTGAGATTCTTGGAAGGAAAAGATGTTCTTGGATAATTTCTTTGGCAACTAGAGGAGTGTCGTATGGAGGCATACGATCAACAATTGAGTCAAGGATTGAAAGAGACCATTTATCCGAGTAAAGGCATGTCCCTTCATGATCGGATCTTAACACACTCCTTGTGTTAGATAGATACTTTGAATAATGTTAACTAGCACGCGGAATTTACTAGCAAACACTTAGAAGATTTTGTATGTTTGTATGAAACAGTAACTATGAATGAAACAAATTACTTCAACGATTCAATGTTATTAATTCAATAATACGAGTGATCTTCTATCACTAGGGTTTACAACCTTGAATTTTAACAAAACGATACTTCCAGATGCGTACATAAACTTTAACCTAGGCAATCCTTTTATAGACCAAGGATTCCTGTACAAGATAACTATAATCTATTCCAATAGGATATACACAAAATCCTTTCTATAATTATCTACTACATGTTTACAAAAATCATAAGCAGTACTAACTTTCTAATGCAACCGTACTAACTGAATTTGTACTGTCAGTATTGTCTTCAATCTCTTCAGCAGTACCAACTTATATACTAACAGTTCCAACTGTTAACCTTAATTCCCAACAATACTCCCCTAAACTTATGATTTCTGTGCAAATCACTAAGTTTCTTCGAATTAAGCTTCTTCTCCTATGATGGGGGGATTCTTCCAAACATCTATCATGTCAATCTTTTTTTCTGGGCTTTCCTCTGTTCTGCAAGATCAAACATTCTTCTAATCAATACATTTGCCATCTCTAAATCAACTTCAACTTCCAATGTTGAACATACTAAAGTAACCAATACAGCTGTTCTGAGTGGGTAATCTTTGTCAACCAACATGTAGATCTCCAAACCATCTTTAGTAGATATTCTATGAACACCACATGTATCAAATAATTTCCAAGTGACATCCTTGACTTGTGCTTGAAACCTCCACATTGATTCTCCACCATCAGGTTCATAAATCCTCTTCAATTGAACCCATAGTTCTTTGTCTTTGTCTTCAAGTGGATCTTCAATTCTGAATTCTTCTTGTACTAATTTCCACATCTGATTAAGATCTTCCCTGTCAAAACCTTTGAGTAAATCTTCAAACAGCTTGTATCTTTCAGTAATTCCACCAACTCTCATAATCTTCCACCCTTTCAACCTACCTTCTTTGAATACTTCCCAGCCAATAATGGGATGTTTTACTTGCAAAGGCTTGATGTTTGTGGATTCAGGGACTATCACCATCATGCTCTTGAGTTGTTCATCAGTCAATCCTTCAGCTCCCTTCTTTTGTTTCTTTGCTGCATCAGATTCTAACAACTCTGCATCTCTTTTCCTTCCTTTTGTGGTATCCCTTGTAATTGGTGTGTTCAGTCTTGCATAAGCTTCATAATAAGCTTTTTCAATTTCAACATCTGATCTTCCTGTAAAGTAACTCATCTTCCAGTTTGCTTGATTCTTCAAGTAACTCTTCATAAAGCTGATCTGTTCTTTCTTTGTAGGCATCTTTGTCTTGTAACCTTTCTTTTGCCTATCTCTAATCTTCCGCATAAGATCATTCCAAGCTACTACTCTGTTCTTAGATAGAATAAAACTTTTGAGCTTTTCAGACTTCTCTTCTTCACTTAAGTCCTTATCTATAAGAATAAGCACTGCTTGAGCTTTCACAATTAAGTCTGCATCTAACAAATATTGTAGCTGTTCATTGAATTGTTCTTGATCAACCTCAGCATTGGAATCTATCTTTTCTAATCTTGTTTTCTCCATAAACTCAATTACATCATCAAAATCATCCCGAGGCATCTTCTTAGCTAACTATGCATCAAGATTTATCTGAGCTTGTTCATCAGCTTGATCCTTTTCTTGAAGTTTCTTTGCCACTTCAGCATCATAATCAATTTGTACTTGAGTTCTTGGCTTTAGTTTCTTCTGTTTCTCAGCTTCTTGTTCAGCTTCTTCAGAAGTCATTGGTTTCTTTCCCTTTGTTGCTCTCTTTCTTTCATACTCTGCCTCAGCAGTACCTGGATGTGAACTAGCAGTTTGTACGGTTTCTTGTTCTGTCTCAGCCGTTTGAACTGTTTCTTCATTCTTAGTAGTTTCTTGTACCTGATCTTCAACATCCATATCAGCAGCATTACCAGTACCCATACCAAACAAATCACTATGCCTCCCCTGAGTTTCTGATCTCTCCCCCTTAATTTCCTTGTCTTTATCTGATTTCCTCCCCTGTTTGGGAGAATCACCACCATCATCATCATCTGAACCATCTGGATAATCATCATCTAAGGAATCTTCATCCAGTATAGCTCTAGCCCTTTTCCTCTTGAGATGGTTTTCCAGCTTCTTCACCCTAAGAGTCAACTTTGTGTAGACTTTGGCAAAATTTTCTTTGTGACTTTTAAGTTCCTCCTCCAAAGATTCTACCTGAGCAGTTAACTTGGTACATAAAGCCATCAATTCATTTTGTCCAGAACTACCCTCATCACTTCTAGCTATGTTACCTGCTAGGAGAGCTGAATCATGGGGCAAGGATCCAGTTGCCACTCTAGTTAGACTAGGTGTGGTCCTTCTCCTATAAGTGGTGATAATTGGGGGTGTTTGGGTTATTTCAGGATTTTGATTGGGTGTGTGATGGGGATCAGTTGGGTTGACTGAGCCTTCACCCTGATCAATATGAAGCATTTTTGGAAAGAGAGGTACTACAACCCCAGTAAACAATCTACTTGCCATAGCTATATTTTGAAAAACTTTTTGTTGCAGGCTGGAAGTAGGAAAAGTTTCTTTGTGTTTCTTAAGCAAATTCTTTTTCTTATTCAGAAAGGTTTGAATAAATCTTGGGTACATAAGAAACTTTGTTTTGCTGTTTACATTTGCAACCATACTCTCAAATATGAACTTTGAAAAATTAAAAACCTTGTTTGTTGATAGACATATGAGAGCAATAGCAATATTGCTACTGAATTGCTCCCATGCTGTCTTTTTGGGGCTTAAACAATATAAGAGAGTATGTATCAAAAATCTCCATTGTGGGGAGAAACATCATTTTTGAAAAGTAAGTTTTTGAGAGGATGTATCATACCCCATTTTGAAAGTTCTTCAAAAATTTCAGTGTTTAGCATAGTGTTAATACCATCTGAATCTTCCAACTTAAGATGTCTCCTAAGTGTAGATTCGGTAAGAACAAAAGATATGCCATCCACTTGAGAATGAATTTCTAAGTCTCCATCTTCACTAGTCAAGATAGTTGCATTCTGCCAGAACTGTGTGATGTGAGAGACATATAGAGTAGGAGAGACAGTTAAAGCATACCTTATGTGAGAGTGGTTGAGGAAATCCAATATCTCATAAAATTTCGGACCATCTCCTTCCTCTGTTTTCTCTAGAAAAGCCACCTGGTTGTGCGTCTTGACGAAATCCAAATTAGCCATAAGTTCTCAGTAATTATTGATTTGACAGTGGTGAATAGTGATAATTTTGGTTAGAAAGTAGAAGATGAAAGTGAAATTGAGATTTTATTGAGAGAGTATTAGGATTTCAATTGACCGACTTAAAGAATAAATTAACTTTTATTTTAGGATAATATTATAATAGAATAAAAGTTAAAATATCTAGATGAGGATCCCTCGAAAACCGTAAATCAATCAGTAAAAATCGCAACAAACCTCCAACGGCTAGTTTTTACTCCAAAATTAATTACTGACACAACAGTCACAACAGCTAGTTCAGCAGTATAAACTTTACACTAGCAGCACAAAGTTTACACTAGCAGTACAAACCATTAACAAAATTTTCAAAGAACAGTATAAACGTATTTGAAAAACATTTTTATGCACATATAGTTTTTAGTAAACTATCAGCTATCAACGGATTTGATATGTCTTTATCAATAGCCGTTTGCTTTGGACTAGCCAACTCTTCACAGTTAGATATGGTGAGTTGATAACCATACAATTTTTGGTAAATTGTCAACCATTAACGGATTTGATTAGTCTTTACCAGAAACCGTTTGCTCTGGACTAGTTGGTTATTATGTGGGTTAGACATGGTGAACCAATTACCATTTGTTGTGTGGAAAGATCACACACTGAGCTCCAAATCACCATTCAGTCCAAAACATAAAGCACTTGTAATTCCTTGGTGCTTATCATCCATTCCTGCAATTGTTAGTCCACAAACAAGGAAACAAAGTGCAAAGCACTTGTCTCACAACATAACAAGCATATGACTAACAATGCACATAAAAAGAAAAATTAATTTCCTTGTGGCACCTAAGCCATAACAGACTTAGGCTTGCCTCTTGCATCAATATAATTAAATCTTTTTAGAACAGTTGGAGTACCATTAGATTGAAGTGGTCTCCAAACCTATGATGCAGATGCATTAATACCACTTCCCAAATTTCCCTTAGCAGTGTTTTTAAAACTGCCAGTATTAACTGCTTTCCTAACAGTATTAACTGTTGGGGTTGCAGTTGCAACCTTAGGTTTCCAAACTTGTTTGTTTACAACTGTTATGTTGTTAAAGGGCCTTTTAACAGTTGTTGGTGCTGATTTAAAAAGAGTTTTTGTACCTTGAACTGTTGGTCTTGGGTAAAGAGTCTTATTAGGTATGGCATTATGAATTTCTGGTCTAGCAGTATGAACTGCTCTTGGTCCAGACCTTAAAAGAACTAATCTAGGTATCATTCTAGTATTTGTTGGGTGAGCAGGAGGTTTTACTGATTTCACCCTAGGACTTGAATACCTAGTTACCCTATTGTTGCAATAAAATGCAAGATGGTTGATGAACTCAAATAAGTACATTTTATCACCATCATTTATCCTATTTATCTGACTTGTTTTATTATATTATCTGTGAGAATTGATACGTTAATGTTTACTTTTGTAATTCTCAGGTCAAAACAAGTATTGTGTGAAACTTGGCGATTTTGGACTAATTATGGAGCAAAACAAGCAAAATGTTAAGAGTCTACTAAAATGTACAAGATCAAGACCATTCTGCTCCAGATACGCCGCATCCTACTTCGTACATGCGGCGCATCACTATCAAGATTTCACAAGTAACGATCCAAGACGGAAAAGGACATGCGCCGCATAGAAGAATGGAGTTACGCCGCATCTTAAGGCGGTGTACGAATATTCCTGAATATATTAATCTTGGACCCCACGCGAAGTTAAGTCAATGCGCCGCATCTACTTATCCTATGCGCCACATCTAACCCTCAGACAGAAACTATAAATACCCCAAGGCCAGACGAATTTCGAGAGCCTAGTTTTACAAGAAGACCGAAGACCACAAAACCCTAAGGCCGAATTCAGACGAATTAGCAGCACAAGACACACCTTGAACGAAGATATAAGAGCTGTAAGAAGGTCCTGCATGTATTCAATTCATTAAGTAGTTTTGTTTAATTGTATTAGTACACTTTAATTCATCAGGATTGATGGGCCGATTCCATGTGACTATGGAAAATCATGGGCACCCCTTAAAATTGTTTTCCCATTAATTAAAGTTTATATGTTGATGTCTTTGGTGACTTTTATTAGTGCATTGATAACCTCTGTGTCTAGCTGAGCATTGCTTGGGTCGCCATGCCCCTTCCTCGCCTATTTAAGAGACGCTAAATAAATAGGATAGACATAAGTAATCATTAAGGGTTTACGCGCCGATAAGATTAGAGCCAACGAGAAAGGGTTAATTACATACACTTCATATAAAACTAGCAATAAAACAAGTGACAAGCTACTTAATTATCAGGACAGGTCTTCTTATTGTCTCAAGTATCTATCTGTGTACGTGTGTGCTAATCGCTGATTCGTGCTCATTAGTTTAGTTTATTATTTAATCATAACCAAACCGTGCCAGTCTCTCAGGCTGAACCCCCTTGCGTTAGATTAGGTTGTATAGCTAACTTAAGATATTAAAATACTGATTAGAATAACTAGATAATATGTTCCACTCTTAGTGATCGACACTCTACTTACCATTATATTCATACTGACCGGGTACACTGCTCGTTAAAGTGTGTGTTATTGATAAGTCGGCTAAATATAAATTTAAAACTTGAATACTGCTAAAACCACAACGACATACCGTGGGTATAAATTAGAGCAATACAACGCACGAACATCAAGTTTTTGGCGCCGTTGCCTGGGAGTGAATTGTTATTATCGGTTAATTTGATTAGTATTTTAATTAGGTTTTCTTTTTAATTTTTTTTTAATTCTAACCGCTAACCCCGTTGTATATTAGTTAAATCGCATTCATTGTATTATTTGCATATTTTCTGTTTTGTGTGTTTTTATTTTCTTTAATTTTTGTTTCTTTTTGTTTGATTTTATTTTTGTTTTTATTTTTTCTATTTTCTTGCATTCTGCTATCGTTGTACTGAGCTGATATAAACGATACGGCGCATCTGTTTTCACAGATACGGCGTATTGCGTTTAATTTTTATAAAATACAACGCGTTTAATAAATTCGATACGACACATCTTTCCCCAAGATACGGCTTATTGTGTTTTTAATAAGAAATTTTTCTAAACGATAACGCCATACGACGCATCTGTTTTAACAGATACGGCGTATGTATTATTTAAATTAAAAACATTTTTTGAATTATTAAACAGATACGACGCATCGATTTCAATCGATACGGCGCATCTTCTGAATCAAAAATCTTGTATTTTGAAACGTAACGAAAATACGGCGCATTAACTTCTGTTAATACGATGCATTTAATTTTAATAAATATAATTGATTTTTGATAATCTAAAACTGATACGGCGCATTCTAATTCTAAGCGGCGTATTTGCTTTCTGAATAAAAGTCTGATTAAATTTTAGCGATTATAGGATAGAGCGTATCCAACTTCTTGGATACGGCGCATCGTCTGCAGATATCAGTAACTTTAATTTTTCGTATTCCGTTTTCGTTGTTGATTTTCTGATATATTACTTTCTTGAACATACCCTACTGATGCTTTTGTGATAGTTTCAGGAAGTGCATGACCAGGAGTTCAACTAAGAACTTGATTACACCTTTCGAAGATCCTGAACGAGCCTTTCATTTGCTTAAAAGGCTTTTCAACACAAAAAGCTTTGATATTTCAAGTTCGTTCGAGCTTGATTATTATTCTGAAGAGAAAGAGGAAGAAGAAACAGAAACAATGGCGGAAAACACTACCATGGAGGAGTACATGAACAATACCCGTGCTGATTACAGTTCAGGAGTTGCTAGACCAAAGTTTGATGAAAAGTCAAAGTTTGAGTTGAAGGGTCAGTTTCTCAAGGAGCTAAGAGAAAATGCTTTCAGCGGAACGGAACATGAAGATGCTAATGAACATGTTGAAAAAGTCCTCGAGATTGCAGATTTGTTTACTACAGAAGGAGTTTCTGACGATCAACATATGCTAAGAATCTTTCCAATTTCGCTTAAAGGAGCTGCTAATAAGTGGCTAAGGAATGAACCTGCTAGTTCAATCACAACATGGGAAGATTTGAAGAGCAAATTTCTGAAAAGATATTGTCCACCTGCTAAAACCGATAAAAAGATGGAGGCTATCAACAGTTTCAAGCAAGAGCCTGATGAAACTCTTTATCAAGCTTGGGAAAGATTTAAAGACTTGTTGATGAAATGCCCCCAACATTATCTAAGTCCAATGCAGGAGATAATATTGTTCTATCAAGGATTGGACGTGCCTACTAGACAAATCTTGGATGCTAAGGGAGCTGTGCCTCAAATGAGTGCAGCCAATGCTAGAAAAGCTATCCAAGAAGCTGCTGATCATTCTCAAAAATGGCACGATGGAACCTCTACTAGATCTAAGAGCAGCACTAATTTTGACGGGTTTGCTGCTATTCAAGCTCAATTGGATAAAATTAGTAGAGAGATGAAGAAGCGTGATGAGAAAGTGTATGCTGCCCAAGTTGGATGTGAAAAATGCGAAGGACCTCACTACACTAAGGATTACCCTAATAAGAATGAAAGTGAGACGTTTGAAGAAGCATACTACACACAATTTGGACAACCATTCCGACCTTCAGGAAGATTTAGGGAAGCTACTCCGGGATACTACCAAAAGAACAACTTTAATCCCACATATCAAGAAAGAAGGCAGACTTTAGATGACACTCTAAAGCAAATTATGGCCGATGCTGCTAAAAGACATGAAGAGAACACTGCTATGATCAAAGAAATCCGAGCTTCAACGGATACTATAACAAGAAATCAAGGAGCTTCGATCAAAGCATTGGAACAACAAATAGGACAAATGAGCAAGGTTCTTCAAGAAAGGGGATACGGAAGTTTACCAAGCTCAACTGAAACCAACCCAAGAGATCATGTCAAGGCCATAAGCACTACTGAAGAAGTCACACCTAACATTCCTAGAAGGTTGATGAATGGTAATGATGCTGCAAAGCCCGAATTTTTCTTTAATTCTTCAATCAGTTTAAGGAGACTACTCAAAGAAAAGACAAAGATTGAAGAGGAGATCAAGGCTACAATGAAAGAAGAGAGCTCTGCAACCGACTTACATGCCTTGCCTCATAAAGAAAAGGACCCAGGAAGTTTTACTTTACCTTGTTCAATTAATGATATATCTTTCAATAATGTGTTAGCTGACTTAGGAGCTAGCGTTAGTGTTATGCCCCTTAAGACATTCACTACCCTAGGACTAGGAAAATTAGCACCAACTAAGTTGCTTATTGAATTGGCTGATAAAACGGTAAAACGACCTGAAGGGATTGCTAAAAATGTGCTAGTTAAGATTGAGAAGTTTGTTTTCCCAGTAGACTTTGTTATATTAGATATGCCCGAGGATGTTAAGATTCCTTTAATCCTTGGAAGACCTTTCTTGTCTACCGCCCATGTTAAGATTGATGTGTTTAAAAGAAAAATCTCATTAAGGGTGGGGAACAATAAACTAGTCTATAAGTGCCAAGATCCTGCTAAAAGCATAATTAGAGGCGTCTATGTGCTAGGATTAAGAGAACGTATGGACCTCGATCTAGAAGCTAGGCTTATGGGAGAAACATTGATTCAAAACAACTCAACTAATCCTAATCATGAGAACTTCGAGGAATTTATTGACCTTAATGTACCTACCGAACTTAGGCGCGATATTGTTAATGATTCTGATGATGAGTGGTATGATTGCGTAGTGATTAACAAACGTAGGAGAATAGTTGAGAATACAAATTTGAATAATGATGTGTTTATTGAACTACCACCCCACCTTGCATATTTATGCCTATATAATAATAAGAATTTCCCGTCTATCATTTTGTCATCTCTACCCGAAAGGGACAGAACTTTGTTTATACAGATATTAAAGAAGAATGGCGTGGAGATTAAGGACGAGCAAGGGGTGTTCAATATTACTGGACTAGCGATGAGGGAGCGCGATGCTTCCGACTCTTTCAGTGATCAATATTAAGGAGCTGAACGTGAGTCTAACTTGAAGACTCTGGAATAAAGACAAGTGCTGACCGGGAGACAACCCGGAAAATTTTTACATTCTGTTCTGTGTCGAGTCTGTTAGGCCTGCAGAAGATACGGCGCATCTCCATCCTAAGATGCGACGCATCAACTGCACTGGTCATATCTTATTTAATTTTCTACATTTTTATTTTTGACTTTAAAACTTTCTGTCAGTATTTTAATGCGGCGCATCCCTGGTTAAGGATGCGACGCATCTTCTATTCTGATTCGTATTTATTCCAGGCTCGATACGGCGTATCTTCTTCCATAAGATACGGCGTATCGACTGACCTGATGATTTTCATTTTAATTTTTTTAGTTTCATTTTTACTAACTACTAATGTATTATGCAAGTTTGAACTTTCTTAACTCAGGTGTGTTAAAGTCTTAATGGTATTTATAGATTTCTGCATTTCCTGTGGATACATCATCTTTGAAGCTTAAACGTTTTCATCCACAAGAAAGTTGTTTTTTGCTCTTATACAAATGGAGGATCATACCGAGCAAATCTCAGGGGAGTTTTTCTGTTCTAATTCTTTTATTTTCCAGTTTTTAATCTTTAACACAAACAACGAGGATGTTGTTTAACTTAAGTGGGGGGATTGGAGAATTAGAACACTTACTTGTCCTAAACTTTTTCAAAATATGCTTAAAATGTGCTTAATATATCAAAATTTAAAATTTTTAGCATGTTTTTGTTTAAAGTCTAAATTACATAGCTGCACACATAACATTATTTTCAAAAATTGTGAACTTTTCAAAATTCACAAATCTATGAGTGTGCCGGTGACTTGTAAACTTTAGAACTTGGCTTGTATACTATTCGAGACCACCATAATAAGTATTATCTATATAATTGGAATGACTTGTCTAAATTGGTAAATTTCTAGGATTACACCCAAATAGCCTTTATATGTGATATTAACTAACTACACTGGTTAGTTAACCCCCGTATAAACCTTTTGTTACTCTCACTTTTAGAGTAAGATACCCCTAGAAAAACACTCAGAGCCATTCCTTTCGTTTCTTACACCTTTGTTATAATGTTTCGTTACACCCTTACACCTTAGCCTACCCTGTAGATTAAAATCCGTGGTTAATTGCTTTAGGCAAAGTGTGTTTCCTTACATTACCTGTGTTCGCGTGCGTAATTCATTATCTTTGGTTGAATCAGGAAATTGCACAATGCAATTGGTATGAAAGTAAATATTGTATATCTTTGAGTTTATTTTTCGTGTGTTTACTACTTTCGCTATTACAGTTATTTCTGAAAGTATGAAGAGTATGGAAAAATTATCTGGAAAAATGGTGATAGTAAAGTTGTGAAATTTTACACATATATGTTGGTGTCAAAAAAAAAAAAAAAAAAAAAAAAAAAAAAAAAAAAAAAAAAAAAAAAAAAAGAGAAAAGTAAAAGAAAAAGGAAAAGTTGGAAGTTTGTTTTAACCAACTTATGTAAAGTTTTGTATTAAGTGGTCGATATCACCACTATTTGTTGTATATTATATTTATGGATTGAATGGGAGTTGGCCGTTATGGGAACGCCAACTAAGGTTATTCTTTGATTGAGATCTTGTTGAGTATAATTCGTGTCTACCTAAAGCGTGTGTTTCAAGTGTTAAAGCGTGAGTTATTCAATGATATGAGTCTTATTCATGGGATGGTTGGGAAAGTAATTTACCACGCTTAGGATTTTAATTTATCTGCTTTGTTTATTTTTCATTTTACACCAATTTGTATCCCAAATATTATCCATACCCTATATTATTCTTTATCCAAACCTTTGATTTATTGAGATTAGGGATTTGAGCAATCTTAAGTATCGTAGTCGTGGATTCGGCTATGTATTTATGATTTTGTCGCCCTTTTTGATATAATATTATTGGTAAAGATTACTTGGTCCTATCTTTAGCCTATTCGAGTTAAGGATTTGAGCAATTGCAAGTATCGTGGTCGTGGATTCGATCATGTATTTGTGATTTTGTCGCCTTTTCTGGAATTTGAGATCGATAGAGATTAAGAAGAATGATTAACCCTTAACCAACAAACCCTTTTTACCGCTTTTGACTTGTTATTCCTTGGCTTTAGTGGGGGAGATGCGTATACTTGCCAAGCTTATGATAGAATATTTGTCACGACTGGACAGTTAAACGATTAGATTTGCTTTTATCAAAATATTTTATTTTATTTCTAATTCGTTAAGTGTTTGGTTGTATGATTATGACAAAACGAATACATGCTTAAATATAATAACAAATCCTAATATCTTTTAGGATACATTTTCATAAGATTAATTCTAAGGTTTACTTGGGGACAAGTAAAGTTCAAGTGGGGGGATATTTGATGAACTCAAATAAGTACATTTTATAACCATCATTTATCCTATTTATTAGACTTGTTTTATTATATTATCTGTGAGAATTGATACGTTAATGTTTACTTTTGTAATTCTCAGGTCAAAACAAGTATTGTGTGAAACTTGGCGATTTTGGACTAATTATGGAGCAAAACAAGCAAGATGTTAAGAGTCTACTAAAATGTACAAGATCAAGACCATTCTGCTCCAGATACGCCGCATCCTACTTTGTACATACGGCGCATCACTATCAAGATTTCACAAGTAACGATCCAAGACGGCAAAGGACATGCGCCGCATAGAAGAATGGAGTTACGCCGCATCTTAAGGCGGTGTACGAATATTCCTGAATATATTAATCTTGGACCCCACGCGAAGTTAAGTCAATGCGCCGCATCTACTTATCCTATGCGCCGCATCTAACCCTCAGACAGAAACTATAAATACCCCAAGGCCAGACGAATTTAGAGAGCCTAGTTTTACAAGAAGACCGAAGACCACAAAACCCTAAGGCCGAATTCAGACGAATTAGCAGCACAAGACACACCTTGAACGAAGATATAAGAGCTGTAAGAAGGTCCTGCATGTATTCAATTCATTAAGTAGTTTTGTTTAATTGTATTAGTACACTTTAATTCATCAGGATTGATGGGCCGATTCCATGTGACTACGGAAAATCATGGGCACCCCTTAAAATTGCTTTCCCATTAATTAAAGTTTATATGTTGATGTCTTTGGTGACTTTTATTAGTGCATTGATAACCTCTGTGTCTAGCTGAGCATTGCTTGGGTCGCCATGCCCCTTCCTCGCCTATTTAAGAGACGCTAAATAAATAGGATAGACATAAGTAATCATTAAGGGTTTACTCGCCGATAAGATTAGAGCCAACGAGAAAGGGTTAATTACATACACTTCATATAAAACTAGCAATAAAACAAGTGACAAGCTACTTAATTATCAGGACATGTCTTCTTATTGTATCAAGTATCTATCTGTGTACGTGTGTGCTAATCGCTGATTCGTGCTCATTAGTTTAGTTTATTATTTAATCATAACCAAACCGTGCCAGTCTCTCAGGCTGAACCCCCCTTTATTAGATTAGGTTGTATAGCTAACTTAAGATATTAAAATACTGATTAGAATAACTTGATAATACGTTCCACTCTTAGTGATCGACACTCTACTTACCATTATATTCATACTGACTGGGTACACTGCTCGTTAAAGTATGTGTTATTGATAAGTCGGCTAAATATAAATTTAAAACTTGAATACTGCTAAAACCACAACGACATACCGTGGGTATAAATTAGAGCAATACAACGCACGCACATCAATGGTCAAAGTTACCACATGTGAAACAAGCTTTCCTAACACAGACAAAGTCATCACCTAGTTGGTGAGACTTGAGGTTGTTCCAATTCCGTTGGTTACCTCTGGGCTTGTTTGTGGCTCTATACATTTCAGCATACCTAACTGTTGGTTTAAATGGTTTAGCATTTGATCTAAGCCTAACAGTATAGGTTTGACCACTTTAGGAACTTTTGGTTCTGCTACTTTAACACTAACAGGCTTAACCACAACCTGATCATCCTCATCATCAGAAGTCCAGTCCTCTATGGTTGGAGCATCTGAGTCCTTAGCTGAGGACACCTTATCCTCAGAAAGTGAGGCATTACTTGCACTCTTATACACAGGTTTATCAACTACATTCTCTTTAGGTTGAGGACCATATTTAAGCTCAGGTAGTTGAAATTCGGGGAGTCCTTTGTGTTCTAGGTCTATGCTTGGGGGTGTTGGAATTCCCCTATAAGGAGGTGGAACAGACTTATACCTTAGGTCTGACTTAGCTTTGTTTGAGATTTGACATTCAATTATCTTTTGAACACCTTTTGATGTGTATTCTAGTGTGTCTACACTCATTTGAATGTTCTCCTTGGCTTTCTTAACCTATTCCAGTTCATGTTTCAACACACTAATTTCATTTTCTCTAAACATTAAGTCTCTCTTAATTATAATCATGTCATCAGCAAACTTTGACTCATTACCTTTATAATGAACAATTTGTTCTTCTAACACAGCTAAAGCCCTTTTATGATTTGCTAAATTAAAAATGGTTTGGGTGAGCTCTATTCTTTGTTCATCATATCTTTTCTTAAGAGTTTCTAGATCTTTTAATGCATCAGAAGATTTAGAACACTTAGAAACTTGTACCTCAGAGTCTGAAAATGCCATGAGAGCCATCTCTGAAGATGCTTCTGCTTCATCCTCTGCAATGTAGCTCTAGTCAAATCCTAAGCCATCAATGGCAACCATAGCCTTTGAGCTTGAGTTTGTAACCTCCACAACTCTTGATTTGTTTCCAAAGCCTCTGCTCTTGTCATCTTGTTGTCTTGGCAATCTGCACTCCCTTGAATAATGACCTTTCTTATGGCAATTGTAACATTTAATCTTTGACTTGTCATACCCAGCAACATCATTGCTGTTAATGATTATCTTCTTGCTTGTCTTCTTCAAGAATCTCTTAGCCCTCATGCTAAGAAGAGAGAGCTGCCACTTGATATCCATCTCTTCAATATCATCTTCATCAATCTCTTGAAGGTCTGCATGAGTCAGCATACTTCCATTGTGCTGAGTAGTCAAAAATGCACAATAAGTATTCTCATCCAAGAGTCCATTAGTACTGCTTGAGGTACTAGCCGTACCAATATTGGAACTGATATGTGTCTAAATACACATATATTTACCTTGTTTAAACCCACATAAACAGCCAAAAACACTTTGAAAAGTCAAATAATACAGAAAATATCATAAAATGTGTTTTTATATGATTCAGGTGCAAAAGGAGTGAAAACAGATGAAAAACGAGCAAAGTTTCATAAATTGGCAAAATTAGTCCCTGAACTTTCAAAGTTGACAGAAAATACCCCTGGTTGTATAAAATGGAAAAATAACATTTATGGTCCTTGGGATATTGAAATTTTGCATGTTTAACCCTTATGTCAACTTTGGGAAAGTTACACTTTCAACCCTCAAAACTTCATAAATTACACAAATGGTCCCTAAGGTTAAATCCGGATCCAACACTAAATACCCTTAACCCATATTATTACTAAATCCTAAACCCAGCAAATAATAAACCCAGTCCAAACCTTTTAATCCCTAAGCCCAGCCCACTCACTAAAATTAAACCTAAACCCAACCCACTCACCCTTATTTAAATATCACAGGGTCAAACTAAAGTTTAACCCGTCTTCTTCTTCCCCATACCGCCAAAAACAATACCACCCCCACCTCACCTCTGCAATACCACCAATCAACCCCTTATCCCTGCTATTTCACTGAAACACGTTTCCCTCCCACTACACTTAGCTACTTACACCTTCCCATGTGCTCAGATAAGTTAAAAGCCACCTCATCCGTTTTCCCTCCAAAACAAGAATAGACGAATGAGATGATTTTAATTCAATCAAACGATGGGGATTTGGAGAGAAGATAGAGATAAAGCTTTTGGGATGTATAAAAAGCCAAGAAGACACACAGATAATTTTTTGTCAGTAGATTAAGACCACAAGTAGTGTATATTTAAATTATTGTCATTTTCAGTTTCATGTAATGTTTTAGTCTTCAATACAAGTTACTTTCAGTTTGTTATCATCAATGTTTGTGTAATTTAAGTCAGTTCAAGCTAATTCCATGTTTTCAAGTTTTTGAGTAAATTAGCAATTCGAATTAAGTTAAAAGTTGTGGAAATAAGCTCATTTTCTGCTTCTCTAAGCTTACATAAGCTTATTATAGCTTTTGATAAGCTTATAATTCAATAACTCAGTTTAAATATGAAGAACATAAGAAAGTCAACGAAAGTCAACTGAAGGGCTAATAAGCTGTTTCTGAGGGTAGAAGCTAATCTGGATGGCTTTTCTGGTTTCTAGCTTGTTGACAACAAGCTAGGAGTGGTTTCTAGTCCTTGTTCCTCAGCTCTATAAGCTCAACAGTTGTAAGTTTTTTTTTATTATTGCATTAAACACTAGTTACTGTACCACTGCTTAATTCAGCTTATTTCTAGTTAATTGTTACTTATAAGTTCATAATTAAGATAAACAGACTTAGTTCAATGCACAACCTAGCTTAAATATACCATTTCCAGTTTAAAAGTCAAGACAGTCACCCTTAAAGGGGTGTTTGGTTTAGCAGGTCAACAAGGTCAAACAAGTAGTTACTGTACATTTGCAATTTCTCCAACTTTGATCTAGCTTTTATAAGCCATTATAAGCTGTTTTCAAGTTCTAATAAGTTATTTAGGTATAAAATCAAGTTTTTGTTTTTTTTTTTGTTGATTTTAGGCTGTGAAAAGTCTAAACTAGCCAAAATAAGCCACAAGCTTATTTGGCCCTTGTTCTTTTCATTTCTGAGTTCTAATAGGTCATATTAGTGTATTCTCAAATGCCTATTTGGTCCCTTGGTCTGTGCACTCTTCTGCAAAACTCTGCATACAGCAACTCAGTGTATACTGAGTTGCTGAGTTGCTGAACTAGAGCCAAATTGGACTTCAATTGGGGTTGTAGTCATAGGGCTTTTAGTGTTTTCATGTAGCCAGTAGTATAAGCTTGATTTTGCCCTCTTAATATTCAGAATTTTCTGCTTATTTATTAGCTTAAATAGCTCTGCAAGTTGGCTGCTTGAACTGAATTTTCTGCATAGATCTTGCATCTGCATATGTGCTTATCTTGCTTATTTCTCAAGCTTATTTATGTTTATCTGTTGTTTTATGCTTTAAATAAGTTGTTTAACTAGTCCTGAACTTTTGGTATCTTTTCTAGCTTTTTAGCTTATTTTTGGCTTATTAGCAAACTGCTCATTAGCCCAAATCAGCTCATTAGGCTTATTAAACTTTTGATTTTAATTTTCCTATCTTTTAAATAATATTTTAGACTTATCCTGAATTTTTCAGATTTTTCCTAAGTCATTTAATATTTTTAATCTTTTTAATTAGTTTCTATTAGTAATTAAATCATAATAAATAGAATATTAATCAGAAAAATATAATTTTAATTTTCATAATTTTCTTTTGTCAATTTTAATCTAGGAAAAATATAATTATATTTTTAGACCTTAAGAAAACCAAAAATAGAAAAATAAGTGATAGCTTCTATTTAATAGAATTTATCTTTTTTAAATTTTAATTAAGCAAGTTTCATTTTTATAATTTTCTTAGCTTCTTTTCACTTAATAATATTTTTAGAAAAAGTTTTAGAATTTTCTTTGTTCATTTAGTATTTATTATAATTTAAATTAGTTTTAAATAATTATTAAATAATAAATAATTAATAATAATTAAATAAAAAGTATAAAAAATATAATTTAAGTTTTTAAATAATTTTTAAGTCATTTTACATTTTTAGGTTTTAAATTTCATAAATTACAGTTTTTGTCCCATTTTAGCTTTCCCGTTACGCGTTTTAGTTTATTTTTATTCGCGTTTAATTTTCTTGTGCATATCTGTTTTTAATTTGTTATTTAGAATTATTAAAAAAGCAAAATCAAATACCTAATCACATCAGTCACTCTAATCCTAGCTTTCCACAGTTTGCCCATTCACACCTCGTTGGGAAACGATTCGGGTAATTACTTACCTGGCTTCACACTACACACGAACGTGAATCTTTGCAAGTATCCTTTTTCACAAAAGGGTGATTTGTAATTATTCACGTGTATCCGCTGTCTGCATTTATTTATAGGTGTATTCGGCACGGATCAAATTTTGGCGCCGCTGCCGGGTATCGAACCCGGGTCACCCGCGTGACAGGCGGGAATACTTACCACTATACTTCTTCTAGAAGTTCCTATTTCCCAAAAACAATATAAAATACAAAAATATTTTTCTTTTCTTTTCTATATATATTATTATTATTATTATCATATAAAAAATTAAAAACCCCAAAAACATTTTCCATTTTCTTTGTTAAATAATAAACAAACAATAAAATTAACCATCGAGAACCAAGACAGAGTACTACCTAACTGGGGGTACGACCATAATAAGTTCCCAAACCAAAGATTAAAACTTGCCTTTGTGTCGCTTGCGAATTCGGCTCACCTTTGATTGATAAACAAACTATAACGGAGGTTTAAGGATAGTTTGACATTAAATTGTCGAACTGAAAGAAGCGGGTTTTTAAGGAGCATTAATTGCCCACCTTTGCTTCTCCGCCACTCTGTGCGTTTTTCAGTCAGAGAGCTACCGTACGCTGGTTGATTTAAGGTTTAAGTTCCTTGTGTTTTGCTTTGATCTTGTTGAAAAACCAAAAAACCCAAAAATATTCATCTTTTCCCTCTCGCCCTTTTTGATTCTTTATCCCTTTACCCTCTATCCATTTGATTCTAAACTTCGTATACCCTTTCTTCTATGGCATCTCTCGGGTACAAATGTTTGAATTGTGAAAGCCCGTTGATTGACAGCCTTCGTTGTTCTAAGTGTGCGTGTGAGCTGTGTGGAGAGCATGTACCAAAGGATTGTGGATCTTGTTATTGGTGTAAAGAAGCCCTCAAAAGAGTGCTTAATTCCATCAATGATTCTCAAAGTCCTTCCGACTACCCTTCACAGCCCGAGATACGTGCTATTAATGACAAACCGTCAAGAATTAATCCAGACCTTTCACAATTTACGGTTAAAAGTTTGTCAAGAGAACGTACCGAGCTTAGAACGGTGACTAAAAAGGACGACTTGCCTAATCTTCACGTTTATCAAGAACAAGAACCAGAGACCATAACGGAAATGGTGGAAATTCCTAGCTCTCAGAGCACACCACTTGTCCCACCTCCGGATTTTATTCCTTGTGTAGGTTGTGGTGAGCCGCTTTTTGGTTTACCATGTCGTTGGTGTACATGTGAACAATGTGGTAATGATATTCGAGACGGAAGTTGTTTATTTTGTGGTTCGAGGAATTCATTTGCTTATGATCCTAATCCGAACTCATTCAACGACTCGTCAAATTTTTCCAACTACCCATCACATTCATACGATCCAAATATCAATGATGCATCGTATCAAAATACACCAAACTTTTCTTGTGAGTATTGTGGAGGTTCACACCCGAGTTTTGATTGTCAAGCAGGAAATACGTCTGTCTATGAACAAGATCCATGTAATCAAAACTTCGGGTATGACCAATATCCATATGATTCACCGAATCAGTCACAACAAATGTATTGTTGTGAGTACTGTGGGGGTCCACATTATGAATCCGATTGTCAAACGAGGACCCCGCTTGTCTATGAGCATGACCCTTGTAACAATTATGATCATTCTTATCACGACCAGCCTCCACAACATCAAACGATTCAAACTCAGCCTCAGCTACCCCTGGAAGGATCTTTCGAAGATGTATTCCAAAAACTTAAAAATTTTGCGGATACACTTAATGATTCGGCTGTTAGGCATACCCAAAATGATCGTCATGGTGAATCTATGGAAGAGATACTTGCCATAGAACGAGCTGCACACAATCGTTTATTATTTAAACAGGCGTGCATGCTCGATGACGAAGATGAAGACGACGAGGAGAGTACTATTCCTGTTAGTAATATCATTTCTCAACTCCCTCAGTCTATTACACTCCCATCATTCTTTCCAACTTTGGACCCCAAGGACTCTCGTATTATGGGAGATGAGCCTCTTAGCACTGTTCCTGAAAAGGAATCGGACGAATTCATAAAGTCTAGTGTTGAGAACCTTATCCCAATCCTAAGTAAGTCTGAGGATATTTCCGACAGTGAAAGTGATGATTCTTTTTGTAGTGATCATCCTTTTGATACTACTGATGATTTTTCCGGGACGTTTTCTAACCCTCTTTTCAATGATTCTTTCGGGATTTTCTCTAATCCCCTTTTCAAATCAAATGATGATTTTTCCTCTAGTGATGATGAATCACTTTCTGATGAGGAAGTTCAAAATGAAAGTCTCAAAGTCCATTCAAATTCTCTTTTTGAATTTGATAATGAGTGCTTTTCTATCAAAATAAATCCTCTCTTTGATGAAGAGTTAGAAAACGATGAGGTCAAGGACTCTATTATCCATAAAATTGATGATGTGACCTCAACTCTTAATCCCGATCTTTCTCCGACATATGTGCCAATTCCTTCTGAGGATCGCCATTATATTGACTTCACATATGTCGTTCGAGTTTTTCTACCTTTCTGTCCTTATAAGGTAGCTTGTCCTTTCCCTCACTCGTTTGGGAATGAGAACAAAGTCTTTGACCCCGGCATTTTCATTTATCCTTTGTGAGCCGGGTCTGTGTATATCTCATCGGAGTGGAACTTTCAAGTACTTCAGTGTTTATCCAAACATCTTGAACGAAAGTCCGATGGAGATGGTTTCTTCCACGTGCTTCCCCAAGAACCAATGAATTCGGGGTCGAGTCAAGCTAGCGACTCGGTTAATAAAAACAGTAGCAAAACATGGGTTTTCACCCGTGTCTCTGTTTTCTTTCTCTGTTCTACCACCTAGTATGGGGGAGTTGCCCCTGCTGTTGCAAGTTTTCAAAAAAAAATAATAATAATAATAAAAAAAAAATAAAAATGTGTGTATATAAAATAATGGCTATTTAGTATTTCCCTTTCACGTTCTAAGTGTTGGTTTAACAACCGGTGCTTTGAATATTGAGGGCAATATTCAGTTCTAAGTGTGGGGGGGAATTCTAGCGAATTTGATCAAATATACCATCTAGTACCCCCATTTTTGGCCAAAATTTTAATTTTTTTTCTCACTTAGAACGCAATAAATGGTTATCAGTCCGCCATGTCTAACCCACATAAGGATTGGCTAATCCAGGAGCAAACGGCTCTTGGTAAAGATAAATCAAATCCGTTTATGGCTTGCAATTTGCCAAAAATTGTATGGTATTCGACTCACCATATCTTTATAAGTGAAGAGTTGGCTAGCCCGCAAGGTTATGGCTTGTGGTTAAGGCAAGTGAAAAACCATAATTGGTATTCAGCTCACCAAAGATAATAGTTGTAATTTATCTAAGAGTTGGCTAGTCCAGAAGCAAACGGCTTTTGGTAAAGACAAATCAAAACCGTTGACAGCTGATGATTTGCTCAAAATCATTTGGTTATCATTGTACCAAAGTATCACATACTAAAACATTGGCTACTCCAGAAGTAATGGCTTTTGGTAAAGAGATAAAATCCATTAAATTTTCATAAAAGATTGCTAGGGACTAGCAATAGTTTAGTGTGGGGGATTTGATATGTGTCTAAATACACATATATTTACCTTGTTTAAACCCACATAAACAGCCAAAAACACTTTGAAAAGTCAAATAATACAGAAAATATCATAAAATGTGTTTTTATATGATTCAGGTGCAAAAGGAGTGAAAACAGATGAAAAACGAGCAAAGTTTCATAAATTGGCAAAGGGATTAAGTCATAGAATAGCAATGTACTTTTTAAAGTGTACCGTTTTGGTACGTGTACTTTTTTAAAGTTGTAGAATAGCAATGTACTTTCATAAGTGTTTCAATTTGGTACGTGACGATGACGTGTCATGCTATAAATGGTGCCACGTGTCAGAATTTCGGGTATGACACATCATCGTCACGTACCAAATTGGAACACTTATGAAAGTACATTGCTATTCTACAACTTTAAAAAAGTACATGTACTAAAACGATACACTTTGAAAAGTACGTTGCTATTCTACGACTTAATCCCTAAAAAATTAGTCCCTGAACTTTCAAAGTTGACAGAAAATACCCCTGGTTGTATAAAATAGAAAAATAACATTTATAGTCCTTGGGATATTGAAATTTGGCATGTTTAACCCTTGTGTCAACTTTGGGAAAGTTACACTTTCAACCCTCAAAACTTCATAAATTACATAAATGGTCCCTAAGGTTAAATCCGGATCCAACACTAAATACCCTTAACCCATATTATTACTAAATCCTAAACCCAGCAAATAATAAACCCAGTCCAAACCTTTTAATCCCTAAGCCCAGCCCACTCACTAAAATTAAACCTAAACCCAACCC
The DNA here is from genome assembly GCA_021014915.2 of Artemisia tridentata subsp. tridentata. Taxonomy (NCBI): domain Eukaryota; kingdom Viridiplantae; phylum Streptophyta; class Magnoliopsida; order Asterales; family Asteraceae; genus Artemisia; species Artemisia tridentata. The sequence goes on along the minus strand of CP139507.1, from coordinate 457,131,784 downwards.
ACTCACCCTTATTTAAATATCACAGGGTCAAACTAAAGTTTAACCCGTCTTCTTCTTCCCCATACCGCCAAAAACAATACCACCCCCACCTCACCTCTGCAATACCACCAATCAACCCCTTATCCCTGCTATTTCACTAAAACACGTTTCCCTCCCACTACACTTTGCTACTTACACCTTCCCATGTGCTCAGATAAGTTAAAAGCCACCTCATCCGTTTTCCCGCCAAAACAAGAATAGACGAATGAGATGATTTTAATTCAATCAAACGATGGGGATTTGGAGAGAAGATAGAGATAAAGCTTTTGGGATGTATAAAAAGCCAAGAAGACACACAGATAATTTTTTGTCAGTAGATTAAGACCACAAGTAGTGTAGATTTAAATTATTGTCATTTTCAGTTTCATGTAATGTTTTAGTCTTCAATACAAGTTACTTTCAGTTTTTTATCATCAATGTTTGTGTAATTTAAGTCAGTTCAAGCTAATTCCATGTTTTCAAGTTTCTGAGTAAATTAGCAATTCGAATTAAGTTAAAAGTTGTGGAAATAAGCTCATTTTCTGCTTCTCTAAGCTTACATAAGCTTATTATAGCTTTTGATAAGCTTATAATTCAATAACTCAGTTTAAATATGAAGAACATAAGAAAGTCAATGAAAGTCAACTGAAGGGCTAATAAGCTGTTTATGAGGGTAGAAGCTAATCTGGATGGCTTTTCTGGTTTCTAGCTTGTTGACAACAAGCTAGGAGTGGTTTCTAGTCCTTGTTCCTCAGCTCTATAAGCTCAACAGTTGTAAGTTTTTTTTTATTATTGCATTAAACACTAGTTACTGTACCACTGCTTAATTCAGCTTATTTCTAGTTAATTGTTACTTATAAGTTCATAATTACGATAAACAGACTTAGTTCAATGCACAACCTAGCTTAAATATACCATTTCCAGTTTAAAAGTCAAGACAGTCACCCTTAAAGGGGTGTTTGGTTTAGCAGGTCAACAAGGTCAAACAAGTAGTTACTGTACATTTGCAATTTCTCCAACTTTGATCTAGCTTTTATAAGCCATTATAAGCTGTTTTCAAGTTCTAATAAGTTATTTAGGTATAAAATCAAGTTTTTGTTTTTTTTTGTGTTGATTTTAGGCTGTGAAAAGTCTAAACTAGCCAAAATAAGCCACAAGCTTATTTGGCCCTTGTTCTTTTCATTTCTGAGTTCTAATAGGTCATATTAGTGTATTCTCAAATGCCTATTTGGTCCCTTGGTCTGTGCACTCTTCTGCAAAACTCTGCATACAGCAACTCAGTGTATACTGAGTTGCTGAGTTGCTGAACTAGAGCCAAATTGGACTTCAATTGGGGTTGTAGTCATAGGGCTTTTAGTGTTTTCATGTAGCCAGTAGTATAAGCTTGATTTTGCCCTCTTAATATTCAGAATTTTCTGCTTATTTATTAGCTTAAATAGCTCTGCAAGTTGGCTGCTTGAACTGAATTTTCTGCATAGATCTTGCATCTGCATATGTGCTTATCTTGCTTATTTCTCAAGCTTATTTATGTTTATCTGTTGTTTTATGCTTTAAATAAGTTGTTTAACTAGTCCTGAACTTTTGGTATCTTTTCTAGCTTTTTAGCTTATTTTTGGCTTATTAGCAAACTGCTCATTAGCCCAAATCAGCTCATTAGGCTTATTAAACTTTTGATTTTAATTTTCCTATCTTTTAAATAATATTTTAGACTTATCCTGAATTTTTCAGATTTTTCCTAAGTCATTTAATATTTTTAATCTTTTTAATTAGTTTCTATTAGTAATTAAATCATAATAAATAGAATATTAATCAGAAAAATATAATTTTAATTTTCATAATTTTCTTTTGTCAATTTTAATCTAGGAAAAATATAATTATATTTTTAGACCTTAAGAAAACCAAAAATAGAAAAATAAGTGATAGCTTCTATTTAATAGAATTTATCTTTTTTAAATTTTAACTAAGCAAGTTTCATTTTTATAATTTTCTTAGCTTCTTTTCACTTAATAATATTTTTAGAAAAAGTTTTAGAATTTTCTTTGTTCATTTAGTATTTATTATAATTTAAATTAGTTTTAAATAATTATTAAATAATAAATAATTAATAAT